>JARQOC010000002.1:545551613-545572949 GCA_033576535.1 Allobates femoralis
AAGAACACTTTTTTTTCTCAATTTCTAACAATTATAATGCATCTTTGCAATTTTTGCCTTTTGCAAAATTCCTAAACAAAACCAAGTCACTATAGTATGATTGCTGCTATTAGGATAATACATTTCTGGAGAATTATCGACTTCTCTACCAATAAAGTAAATGTAAGCTCCAAACTTATCCTTTGTCATCTCCTATTATTTTTCAGAATTTTCTATCCGCTTTCAAATCACTGCAGTGGGGAATTGTTGCTGAAGGATTTACTAGTTTGTGTCACCTCAAATAGCACTTCAGAGATTTACCTGGTTTGTATTATTTTCTATTCCTTGCTGTTAAAAGTATGGATTTTTCTGCCATTAAACTATTCTAAACATTCAACAGAAAATAGAAAGGAGCCACGGGGCACTTCATATTTGAAAGAGTTGAGAAAGATTTCAGAAAATAGTACATAGAACTATTGTATTTGAAGTGGACCTGTCAACCAACTATTTTACAGATCCCAAAAAATGTGAGTGTGATTACAGTCTAATATAAGGTTACATACTACTACATATTCACATATGTGAAAGTTTTCATAAACTGGTAGATATATAATAAAAAGTAAATTATAGTCTTCTTTAAAGAGATATCCGTGATTTTTTTTCCCCAAAAATTGTGCCTAAGCACTAACAGGTCGGTAGTTAGGACCTACCGGCCTGATGTGCCCGACATTGTTCACTTCTGACACGGAGCGGTCTGAGACCGCTCCTGTTGGCGATTTTACCGCTTCGGTGATATCACGACTACAGAGGAGCTGCTTCTCCTCTCTGTAGAATGGTGCATAACCGACGTCACGCTGATTGACAGCTGACTCCCCCAATTAGGTAACTGGGAGCCAGCGGTCAATCAGCATGATGTTGGCTATGGACACACTTCCACAGAGCAGAGCGGAAATGAAGCTTCTGCTCTTCCACTCTGCTCTATTTACCCTGCTATGCTGCCCCCGGCAGGAGCGATCTGTGACCATTCTTTGCCGGGAATGAACTACGGGGACTAGCGCCAGGCACAGCAGACAGGTAGGTGGCAACTACCTTTCTGTTGGTGCTTAGGCACTAAAAAAATCCCAGATTACCCTTTAACACTAGAAGTCCCAGAGAGGGGTCATTTAACATTTCTACCTTTGGAACCCAGAGACAGGTTGAATGACCAGAAGGATTTTAGCTAACATCCTCTAATCACCGTGTTTTGTTCTGTAATTAAGGTCATTACTGTCGCACCACAGAGGTTGTTGTTTTCCATTCAGTTTAGCCATTTAGTTTCTACGTAGTTAGTTCTATTCAGTTTGGACTAAGGGTCATTTGACCCTCTTTCGGGACTTCAGGGGGGAGCTCGAAATTTCTGGGACTTCTAGTGTTAAGGTCAATTTCAATTTTTTATTAATCAATAGTACATGGCAATATAAGTAACTTTGTTATATATAGTATCGGAGAAGTCTGCTTTTTTTCTTCATTTATCAGTCATTATTTGCCTGTACTGATTATTCACTACCAAAAACTGCTTAAATCTGTCAACAAATCTGAATGGAGTGAATATATAGGAACTAAAAGGTGAAAAGCAGAGTGCACAAAGAGAGGATGCAAAGACTTCTAAAGTAGAGGGAAAACTGGTAAAAATGAAGAATGCAAGTTAAATAATTACCTTAAATTGTGTTACTCCTCATGAAAACACACACAGCATGTGAAATAGGTATTGCGCACATCACCAATTTTCTAAGTAAATATAATTCTAAAGGTACTAATGACATGAATTTCTCACCAGATTTTGGTAACAACTCATCCAATCACAAGGCAAAGAAATCCAGCCATATATGTCCATAAATTTAGTGACATGTAATAATGAGAAATGACAAGGTGCAAAATTATTGAACTCATGAAGAAAAAAGATCCAAGGACCATCTGTGGAGAGCTACAGAAAGACCTGGAACCTGTAGGTACAATTGTTTCAAAGAGAACAAAAAGTAATGCACTCAACCTACATGCCCTCACCACACATACTTTATTGGTGAACAAGTAGCATGTTCAAACACATGTAAATTTTACTCAACAACACTTAGACAAACCTGAGAAATACTGAGAGAATATAGTCTGGTGAGATGAGACCACAATTTAATCCCTTGGATGCCATAATTCACACCTTGAAAGCTAATAGACACTGCATGTAAACCCTAAAACACCATACCAAATGTGAAATGTGTAAGTGGGAATATCATGGTGTTGGGCTATTTCTCAGCATACAGCACTGGCAAACTTCATATAGTTGAAGGAAGGATGAATGGACAGTTGTACTGAGACATTCTTGATAAAAAATCTGCTTCCATCTATCATGATGATGAAGATGAAATGAGGGTGGACATTTAAGCAAGACAATGATCCTAAACATACAGCCAAGGAATCTTTCAAAGGTTTCAGAGAAAGAAAACAAAACTACTAGAATGACCCAGCCAACACCTGACCTGAATTCATTTGAAAACGTATAGAAGAAACTAAAGCTCAGAGTTCATAGAGGAACCCATGGAACCTACAATTGTATTGAAGAGTAGTAATGGCCGAACCCGCTGATGTTTGGGTTTGGTGGATGCAGACAGACTTTTTTTTTTTTAAAGTCCGGGTTCAGGATTGGACTTGACCTGAATTTGAGTATGGACCCTGCATCTGGACTATAAAGTTATGAAATGGTAGTTAGGGGGCTGTTTGACTGTAAAAAGAAGCAAAATAGTGATTAAACATCAGTATGATTACTTAACGGGATCCATGTGCTAGTAATTCTGGTCCGCTAATTAACTTCATGACTTATTCACTCCACAGTAGATGCTGTAACATGTGGGCTGTTTCCAAGTTACTAAACTGGCTCCAACAGCGAATCACAGACACCCACTTTTTGTGACTGCATCTGTAATTGGCTATTGTGCCCTTCACCCATTGTGTCGGCATCTGTGATTGTTTGCCATAGACAATGAAGCTGATGTCTTACTAGCGTAAAAATAAATAATTAAAAAAAATTAACTTTGATTCGCAGCGCAGATAAAGCAGACAGATATAGGCTCCCATGCTGAGCTGCCTGTCTTTATCTTGGCTAGCAATCAAAAATACAGAGGAGTCTATTATTTTTTTACATTATTTAACCCCTTCACCCCGGGCAATTTTTTGGTTACCAGTTTTTTATTTTCCTCCCCCTTCTTCCAAGAGCCAACTTTATTTTTCTGTCAATATAGACATATTAGAGCTTGTTTTTTGTGGGACAAGTTGTACTTTTGAATGAAATCCTTTATTTTACCATATAGTGAACAGGAAAATGGGAAAAAAATCCAAGTGCAGTGAAGTTGCAAGAAAAGTGTATTTACACATTTATTTTTTTGAGTTTTTTATTTACCATGTTGACTATATGGTAAAACTGATATGTTGGTACGATGTGTTGGGTTGGTACAAGTTTGTACATACCAAACATGTATACTTTTGCTGTAATCTAAGTGATGAAAAAAATCTTTAATTTTTAAAGAAAAAGAATTGCACTTTTGTGCCATTTTCTATGACCTGTAGCGTTCTCATTTTACGGCATCTGGGGCTGTGTGATGGCTTATTTTTTGCAGCCTGAGCTGATGTTTCTAATGTTACCATTTTTAGGGTGCGCTGTTTTGATCACCTGTTAGTGCACTTATTGCATGTTGTGGCCACCTAAAAAACAAAATTTTGACATTTGGAGTTTTTTTGCTGTTATGCAGTTTACAGATCAGATTAACTGATTCCATATTTTGATAGATCAGGAATTTCCGAATGTGGCAATACTAAATACGTGTATTTTTAACTTTTTTTTAATAGTGTTATTGTCAATGGGGCAAAAGGGGGGTGATTTGAACTTTTATGGTTTTTTTTTTCATATTTTTACAAACTTATTTTTTATTTGTTTTCTTTATTTTACTTGGCCCACTAAAGGGCCTCAGTGCTGCACAGTGTGATTGCTTCTGCTATATAGAGACATGATACCACATGTCTCTACATTGCCGAAATCGGTGGCATCACTAGGACAACACTGGCAGGAAATTATTCCATTCATCTTCCAGGGTCATTACAGGACCCCATACTGCAAAGGTAACAGTGGAGGACCCATAATTGCTTTACAGGACCTCCGATTATGGTGGGAAATGGGACAATCCCTGCCGTGGGGCTTTGGATTCCAATGTCAGTGATTGACAGTACCATTAATAGGGTTAATATCACAGATGCTGGCACAATGGGTGAGGGGTGCAACAGACAATCACAGACACTGCAACAGAGAGTAGTCACCTGTGATTCATGTAGGAGTAAGTGTAGTAACATGGAAACAGCCCATAAATTCTGACATCTACTGTGCTGTGAATAACCAGGAAGTACAAGAGAGTGAAACCCAGTAAGTATGACGCTGATGATTAATCACTTTGATTAACAAAATCAATTTTGTTTATTTTTACAGCCCCTAGCTGAACCCAGACAGTAACACTGACTTCTTAGGGAAGTCCATGTTTGGGGTCTGTGCCCAAAAACTAGGTGTTTGGTACAGACCCTGAACTTTCAATTTGGGTTCACCCATCGCTATTGAAGAGTGTTTCTGTGGAACAATGGTCACAAATCCACCTGTTACAATGCATAAAACTTGTTCTCCATACAGGAGGTGTCTTGAAGCTGTTACATCAACAAGAGCTTTTGCATGAATAATTAATAAATTTCAGTAAGCATTTTTTCCTTTGTTATTTCTTATTATTACACATCACTAAATTTATGGACATATATGGTTTTGTTCTTTACCTTTGTGGATTGGATGGACTGTTACTGGCATCGGTAAACATATTCATGTCAATAGCACCTTTAGAAACATATTGCCTTAGAAAATCGATGATGCGTTCAATACGTTTTTTCCCTGTATTACGCTTATCCAGAAAACTCATACATGAGTGCAGATACACTTGAAATATCTGGCTTTTTGGCCATGTAATGCATTAAGAGGAGGTCATTAGTTTTTTTTTTAATTAATGCCCTATTGTCATGTAATGCATTAAGAGAGTATTAGTTTTTTTTTTTATTAATGCCTATTGTTAGTATATTATGTCATTAATATTAGACTGATGTACAACTGATAACTTTGGCAATCATTTGTTTGAAGGGGTTAAACCCCTTTTTTTATTAAAAAACAACTGCACTTTCTGTAATCACTGTAGCATCATTGGAATGAAGTTGCAGTATGTTTTAATACCAGAGTCACTACTAAAACTATTGACTACAAAGAAGTAAGGGGCTCTGAGGTAACACTGAGACCCCTTGATCTAATATTGCTGGCCAATTCTGACCAGTGGAGGTGCACACTAAGTGCGAAATGACTCTTTGTCCTTTCCACCACTCCCTCCCTGCACCACTCCCTCCCTGTTTTTATCACTGGCTGTGTGTGGGCGGAGCCTATCACTAATTGACTAACATTGGACTCACTATTCGGATGAATACGTGAGCATTACAAAGTACTCTTTATGAGTATAGCAATTATGAATATTTCGCTACTCGCTCATCACTAATTGTCATCAGTCATGATTTGGTCCATAAGCTAATATCTAGCATATCTAGGCTGTTTAGTAGAAATTTAAAAAAATTAAGGTCAACACTGTATTGAGTCTTTGTAGAAATTTGATATACAAGCGTCTAAAAACTTATGAAATACTTATAATTGTTCTACAGTAACCATAGCAAGATCTGAATAAAGATATACAAACACTGAAGCCATAGACTTAATGAAAACCAAAATTTGTGTCAGTCTCAAAACTTCTGGCCTTGACTGCACTACCCATTATGTGCACACGGCTGACCCCATTATTTCACTGAAACCTAAAGTAATACATTTGAAAACTTAATTCACATGAACAATGCCAGATCAGAATTCTAAAACTTGTTCTTGAACTGTACAGCCGGTAAATGTTTTATGGATCCATTCAAGAGTGCAGCGAGATTAATTACTGCTTCCAACTATTTGATAAATCCACTTGTGCTGGTAATTAATCTACCAATGCTTCTCTGATGAGATAGAAAAAGACTCCACTGCACAATCAGAAAGGCTGGATAGAAGGTTTTATCAGTATTCTACAAGACATTTATCACATCATTCATATATTTTTCTTTTCAGCTTGCAAAACCAATTCTTTTTAAAACTCATTTTTTTCATTTTTAACTCCTTAATGGCTGCCTATCATCTTTTTTATGACAGTAGTTAAGCACCTTATTTTATAGCAAAGTAAATCTGTCAGAAACATTCAGCGACACATTAGAGAATGTAGAAACAGTATTTTTAAAGGCAATGCAGTGGTTCTAAAATTTAATAAAATAATCAAGGTATCTCCCTTTAAAACACTTTTGCTATGCACATCTGAGGTTTTACATATAAGCCAAAATGATCTTACTAACCCCCAAGGTCCAAGAGATTTTTAATATCTCCTCCTTCAGATTTCCCCCTTCTTTCAATAACAATAACTTTTACATATCCACTATAAATTTGCCTTGTGGCCACTTCCATCTGAGGCCAAAATCTCGCGCAGCGCTCATGGCCACCGCTAGCCGCAGCGACCAATGAACGCAGCGTATGCAAAACAGCCACGTGTGGAGGTCCGCTGTGAGCCAGCTGGGAGATGACCGGTGTCAGCCGATGATATTCCGGCTGGTGAGCCGCTGACTACTGTGCAGCAGTACCTGAGCCGCAGCTACCTGCCTCACAGAGGTCCGAGTTGAGCAAGTTGGGAGATTACCGGCGTCAACTGGTCATCTTCCAGCTGCTCACTGCGGTAGTACCTGAGCGGTATTCAAATACGCGCCAAGTTGCATTACTTCTCTGATTGGTCGGCACACCTGCAGCGACCAATCAGCGAAGCGATGCGGCTTGGTGGGAAATATGAATCCCGCACCACTGATTGGTCGCCGCTCTCAGCAGCGACCAATCAGCGGCGCGAGATTCATATATCCCGCCAAGCCGCACCGCTTCGCTGATTGGTTGATGTGGCGACCAGAGACGTGGCGTGTGGCTTGGCGCGCGGTTTGAATGCCGACCAATCAGTGGCGCGGGATTCGCATATCCCGCCAAGCCACGGCGCTTTGCTGATTGGTCGCTGCAGCCGCGGCGACCAATCAGAGAAGTAGCGCGGCTTGGGCGTGGTTTGAATTCCGCGTCTCTCATAGGTTGCTACGGTGACCAATGGAGAGAGCGGCGCACAGCTTGGCACGCGATTTGAATGCTGCGTCATAGAGTGATGCAGTTCACTCCTGTTTAAAAGGCTGTCAGTAATAGTGTGACACAGCTCACTCCTGTTTACAAGGTATTCTAGAATACCTATGTGTTAGAATCGGCCACCATCTAGTATAATAATATATATATATATATATATATTACTAGTATATATATATATATATATATTATATACTGTATATGTAAATAGAAAGGTAAGCCAGCTCACCACTCACCGTTTCTCATTGGAGATATGAGGAGTTGAACCATCCGTAGGAGCTGTTTACATGGATGGATTGAGAATCAAAAAACTCAGATTATCCAGCATAAATTTCGTGGTGCAATTGTTCCTTCAAATGTAACTTTTATTTGAGATTATTAAAAAGGTTCATTCTCTCCATCCAACTGATGAAATAACTTGTATGCACTGGGGTGACCCCGCTAAGAGGTAATGCATGTCAACACTTGCTGTCTTCATCATTGTCCCTGAAGACACACAAGTGTTGAAATGCATTACCTCTTAGCGGGGTCACCCCAGTGTATACAAGTTATTTCATCAGTTGCATGGAGAGAATGAACCTTTTTAATAATCCTAAATAAAAGTTACACTTTATGGAATAATTACCCTGTTGAGCCTATGCTAATATATATATATATAGCATATTTTTCAGATTAGAAATCACACTTTTGTTTTTATACCCCTAAATTTTGGGGGAAAGTAGGGGTGCATTTATAATCTAAACCTGTGCTGTGGGAAGGGTTTTGGGTCAGTGTTCGAGGCCTGGAGGAGGCTGGAGCATGCTGCAGCTGCCACCTGTGTTCACATGGGCCCACTCATTAGGCTCATGTAATTTTCACTGCATCTGCCTCTCAATCACTTGCGGGAGGAGTGGCGCATATTACAGTAACATAATGAGCGGACTCATAGGATCAGTGGCTGCAGTTGCAGCCATGTACGATCTTGTGTGGATAGTCACTGCCCCCCAAGCTTTCATTGCATCTAAGTAGTGACTATCCCATGGATGGACCAGCATACTACACTCTCTCCATCACTCCCTGCAGCTAGCGTCATCTGCACTGTCTCTGTCGTCATCTGGTCATGTGAGTGGCACACCACAGTGACGTAATTAGTGCTCAAATGACTGAATGCCTGTACAAGCAGATGGACAGATAAATGGCGTGGGCTGCAGGGAGCAATGGAGAGAGGGGAGTATGCTTGTTTATTGTTTTTTAAGTGTGCACCATTATGGGAGCTATGTGTACCAGCATGAGGGCTATGTATATCAGTATTGAGGCTATATACAACAGCATGGGAACTATGTATACCAGCATGGGGTCTAAATGTACCAGCATGAGAGCTATGTATACCAGCATGGGCGCTAAGTGTACCAGGTTGAGGGCTATGTATACCAGCATGGAGGCTAAGTGTACTAGCATGAGGGCTATGTATATCAACATAGGGCAGGTCCCACATGAGGCATGTGTACCAGCATGAGGGCTATGTGTACCAGCTTGGGGGCTATGTGTATCATCATGGGGGATATATATATATACCAGGATGAGGGGATCATGTACCAGGATGGGGGAAATATATACTGATTGTTAGACGGACATTGGCATTATAAGATTTACCCCATTTAAAATAAAAAATATTTTTTTCCTCTTTTCCTTAACCAAATTTGGGGTGCATTTTATAATCCGGTGAATCTTATGAAGTGAAAAATAAGGTATAAATATACTGGTATATATATTTTACATATATAAAATGTAGTTTTAAATGCATTCATTTTACCATATGAGATACTGAAAAATGAGGGACAAATAGAAAGAAGAAAAGTTGAACGAAAATGCGATTTCTCCATTTTTTTGAAGTGTGAGGGTGCAAGAGGGCTTATTTTTAAGGCATCCTTTGAATGTTAAATTTAACAATTCAACATGATTTTCTAGGTTGATAGAATTATGGTGACACCAAAGTTTAATATATTATTTTTTAATTTAAATACTGAAAAATATTTCAGACGTTTGTGAAAAATTATTTTGAGTTGTATCACTATTTTCCTACATCCATAATGTTTTTATTTTCCCATCAATGGAGCAGTGTAAGGGCTTTTTGTGTCATGAGTTGTTTTTCATCAATACTATTTGAGGTATATAAGAAAATTTGATTGCTTTTTATTGTGTTTTTTAAGGGGATATACAGTACTTACTAAAAAAAACATAATTCAGAGGTTTCTATTCTCATTATGATGTTTTCCATAAGGGTTAATTCATTTTATATTTTGCTAGACCAGACTTTTATGTGTGCAGCGTTGCCAAATATGATTTTTTTTTTTAAATATTTTTTTTCATTTTTAATAGATGATAATACGCTGATTAAAAAAGTAAAAAATGTTTTATGTGTTCTCAAACGTTATTGTTTTTTAACTTTATTTTTAATCCCAAGAGGGGACTATTATCATCTGATTACTTCTGTTATACAATATATTGCAATACAACGGTATTGCAGTGTATCATGTCTTGTACGAAGATCAACCTGTAGCAGAGCCTCATTGGATTTCAAAGAGAGAGGCCAAAAGAGCATTCAACAAGCTCCTGGCTTTCGTGGTATTCCATCAGTTTTGCGTGATCACGTTACGAGAGGACAATAGGAGTCGGTGCGTCTACAAGCATCCACCGCTATTGAAAGAGCTCAGTTCCTGAGGCCCCTCTGCGGAGCCCTTACAATGATTTACAATTACTTAATTTTGTACCATGAGGGTTTAATAAATTGTCCTAAAATGCGTCATGCATTAATTTCATTTGCTGTGGGAGTAGAGAATTATTGAAATTGGCCTTGTTCACACATATCAGCTTTTTTGGGCTTCTCTGCGTTTTTGTAGCTGTTAAAAAGAACGCAGATGCGCTAACACAGGGTGCAATTGTGTGTAGCTGCGTTTTTTCACTACACTTGCGTTTTTCCCCCCAGTCCAAAAAACGCTGCATGCAGCGTTTTTGGGTGCTGTAAAGAAACGCAATGCGTTTCTATAACATGTGGCCTATGGGAAACGCATGCGTTTTTTAATGGCACATTTAGACACCATGTGTTAACGCTAGCGCTTTTGCCTGCGTTTTTGTTGAAAAAAGTCCAAAAACGTTTCTAAACCTTTCAGACACACAAGGGACACTTTTTGGCACTCTTATGGCTGCTTTACACGTCCCGATATCGTTCCAATATGTATACAACGGCACGGGAGTGCGCACATTTTTGGCACTAGTCCAAGATCGCATAGGAGATGTTACACAGGGAGATATCGGCAGGCTACTCAACTGGAATGTCTACGCCCCCTCCTTTGCGCAGTGTGCAAGCGACCCAGGGAACGACCATTTAACATGGGAGTGAATAGGGGAAGTTGTGCTCCAAATAGTTGTTGGGCCGTCACACAGCTCGATCCTGCCAGATCGTCAAGCCAATATCGGGCAGTTGGAGAGCATGCACAATTCCCCAATAATATTGTGGCACCCCAAGGGTTAAAGTGCCACAGAAACATCAACACGGGTTTACCCCCCACACAAACACTACACTAGAAAGTGGGAGGAGCTTAGGTAGCACCTGCAAGAGTGGGAGGAGCTAATGTTGTTTACCTGAGAGCAGGAGTGACAGTTAATCAGTTTAGTTTAGTCTGGAGTTGGAGGAGAGTCGAGTTGGAGTGGAGAGGTCTGAGGGAAGGAGTCAGAGAAACAGAGGAACACACCCGGGACAAGGAGTGACCCTGAACTCACCCCGGAGAGGCGCTTAGGACGGATACCGGATCCGATGCTGTGTCTGAGACAGACAGGACAGTGAATACCAAGATAGTGAAGGTCCGCCATCTTCACTGTACCATAGCAAAGCAACACAGAGGGGTCAGTGACACAGAGGACTCAAGTTGCCTAGCAGATTGGTACCCATGAGGGGAGACAGGGCCAGCAGTTCAGCTAAAAGTGGCAGCAGGGCCACACACAAAGCACAGAAGTAGGAAGCCAAGGACCCAGTCTGGGTGGGAGCAACCCGGCCCCGGTACAGACTCCATGGACAATACTCTGCTTTACCATCTGCACAGTAAAGACTTGGAAAACAACAACAAACGTGCGTGTGTGTGATCCTTATGCTGAAACCCTACTCTTCCTCATAAACTGCCATTGCCTCCTCTCTCATCATCTCTACTACCACCTCTACTTTCCTGTAACATCTATAATAACCATCACAGACTTTAATCACCACTGCCCCGGGGAACCAGGCTCTACCTGCGGGGAGCCATTCCATCTACAGCTGCCAAACATCATCCCCGGAGGTTCTGCAGCAGCGGTGGTCACCCTGAGCACAACCCGTAGGTGGCGTCACGACAAACCTAATCCCTTGTAAATACACCCCATTTACTTGTGCGAACCCGGGACATGGTCCGGACCAGGACCGCCGTGACATCCCTCAGCAGTACCCCGTCCGGTACCGAGTACCCCGTCCCAGTTGGCTCCACAATATCGTTTTGGCATTGTTCTTGCATCGCATTGCTCATTTCCACCACACAACGCACGAACGATATCGGCGGGAACGCCCGAACCACGTGACTTTTTATCATTGTTGGACAACGATATCGTGCCGTGTAAAGCGGCCATTAGAAAAATGCATGTGGTTTTTGAAGTGCTAAAAAAAACGCAAATTGTGTGTGAACAAGGCCTTGTTTGAAATACAGAAATAAATGTAGATGCACTCATATTTTGATCATTTTCTATAGTCTTTAAAGGTTGCTATCCGCATGAGTGTAATGCATGTTTTGGTATTAGTTACAGTATTTAACACTATTAAATCCTTGCTGCGTTCGATTTTCAATAAATGTGACTAATATAATTCTATTTCATATTAGACGATAGCCATCACTATTATGCATCTCACAGAGAGAAGAGATCTAAAAATGCTAGGCAGCTGAGGCACAGAGTATATTAGGCTATTGTATAAGTTCTCAATATACAATGATTTAGCAAAATTGTTGCCTATCTGATGTAATTAGGTCTGTTATGTATTTGCTAAATGGATACATATTACTTATGTTTACAAATACACTCATGAGAAACTGGCCATTGGAGTCCAGACAAGGAGTTAATTTTAGCCAGGAAATATAGTTCCACAACAGACTTATTAGCAATTTGGCTACCTAACTCCATAGATTATTCAGACTTGGCATATATCTGCGAATCTTTATATCACTTTAGTAACACAATATATTATGCAAAGACAATGAATAAATATATATATACATATATTTCCATACCGACAAAGAGATTCCATTCAATATCCAAATCAGCCTGATTGGCTAAACAGCCCTTCATAACGTTGAGGCAGTAGTTGGTGCAAGGTTTCACATTGGGCATTCCGCGACAGTATGGACAGTACAGCATTTTCAGTAATGCTCGAAGACATCCTGCATTTGGACTGAGCTGTAAAGATATGACATATATGTCAAGTTATTTTGCTGAGAAGTAAACAAGTTCTATATTCATTTGCTAATACCGTAAGTAATATAGTAGTTACATTTTCAGGTAGATAATGCAGAACCCTTTAAAATCCAACATTTTTATCAAGAGAATATGAAATCGTGAACATGCACTGCTTTTAGCTATGTAGTCTTTACATAACCCATAAAAGTTATAATGTACATATAAATTACCAGAAATGAAGCTTAAGCCCTTCTTCAGAGCTGGTTAAAGAGAATCTGTCAGTAGTTACTTGCTAAGTAACCTTAGAACAGCATGCTGTAGGGGTTAAAATACAGTATTCAACCATGTGTCACATGTCACCTCCTGTGCTTTGTTTACTTAAACTGAGGGTTTTATCACAGGAGATTATCAATATCTGTGATAACCTGACTCATGCCATTTTGTCCAACTCTGCCCCCTCTTTTTTGAATTAACACCTCTATATGTATAGCAATGTGTCTACAAATGTGCATAGAGAGCCTGGTGGGGGAGAGCATTTTTAGCTGTGCTTCATTGCTAAACCTAAAAACTTTGGCATATCCACTGTACCCAACAATTTAAATGATACATCATTGGAATCAGGGTGTCTTAGCCTACATGATGCTGCTCTCAGATGAGGTAGCAAAACCAACTGACAAATTTCCTTTAAGAAATTTTACTAAAAGTCACTTTATACAATTCAATCAAAGATGAATGCTAAATACCTTTGCAATGTAATTTTTTTAATAAAGTTTCTAGACTTAGACCAAGGTTTTTCTATTACTTAGAGATAACAGGCAGTAAATAGAATGTATCAAGCATCTGCATTGTGCACAGTTCTTCCAACCATCATTCTATTTCAGGGCTCTTATTGAAAGTCGGTGGAAGGCATGACTACATAGCATGTTTTATGTCTTTTTTACTGCTCATTTATAATATTATGTTGAAAACTGTAGGTGGAACTTCATTAGACAGGCATTTCCTACAAAATTCTTAAATTACCGCCTGATGGAGTAAAAGACAGAAAACCTATTAATGGACACAGACTTCTTAATATTTTGAGTGTACATGTATATTGTGTTTGTGTGGCAATATTATATATCCACTAGCTGTAGTACCCGGCTACGCCCAGGTTAATAAATAACTGATGTTAGCTATAACAAAATAGAATTTGAATATGTCATATTAATGACCTGTAAGAAAATAGAAGCTTAGCTGTGATTGATTGCTATAGGCAGCCTAATAAATCTCCAGCCAACAGTAAACCCTCCCCCTGGCCGGGAAGTATATGTTACCTCACATCTACTTATATAATCCGCAGTTGGGAATTCGGGCACTGTACCCGCCGGATCCGAGATGACGCATATGCGCGGACTGACGATGGATGACGCGCAGCGTCATCACGAGCCGCAGACCCGCACTACTGTAAAAAAAAAAAAAAAAAGTTAATGCTCACCTTCCCCGAGCCCCCGCCGTCTCCTGCCATCTTCCTCCAAGCTTCCGGTGGCTGCAGCAGGCTCCGAGTGTCTGCAGAGCTCTTCTACTGCAGTTCAAGGACCTATGGTGATGTCACAGTCACGTGACACCAACCCATGGTAACCTGGTGTCACGTGACTGTGACATCACCGCAGGTCCTGAACTGCAGCTAGAACAGCTCTCACACACTGGGAGCCTGCGGCAGCCACCGGAAGCTTGGAGGAAGACGGCAGGAGACGGCGGGGGCTCTGGGAGAGGTGAGCATTAACTTTTTTTTTTTTTTAACCCCTGCCTTCCTGTTTGGAGACCTTTTACTGTACTGAGCATGCTCAGTACAGTAAATGTCTCCTCCAGCCTCACAGCCTCCCTATCCTCACTGCCTCCTCCAGCCTCAGTCTCCTCCAGCCTCACAGTCTCCTCCAGCCTCACAGCCTCCCCATCCTCACAGCCTCCTACAGCCTCCAGCCACAGCCTCCCCATCCTCACAGCCTCCTACATGCCTCACACGCCTCCTCCAGCCTCACAGCTCCCTCACAGCCTCCTCCAGCCTCACACAGCCTCCTCCATCCTCACAGCCTCCTCCAGCCTCACAGCCTCCTCCAGCCTCACAGCCTCCCCATCCTCACAGCCTCCTCCAGCCTCACACCCTCCTCCAGCCTCACAGCCTCCTCCAGCCTCACAGCCTCCCCATCCTCACTGCCTCCTCCAGCCTCACTGTCTCCTCCAGCCTCACATCCTCCTCCAGCCTCACAGCCTCCCCATCCTCACAGCCTCCTCCAGCCTCACAGCCTCACAGCCTCCTCCAGCCTCACAGCCTCCCCATCCTCACAAGCCTCCTCCAGCCTCACACCCTCCTCCAGCCTCCTCCAGCCTCACAGCCTCCCCATCCTCACTGCCTCCTCCATCCTCACAGCCTCCTCCAGCCTCACAGCCTCCTCCAGCCTCACAGCCTCCCCATCCTCACAGCCTCCTCCAGCCTCACAGCCTCCCCATCCTCACTGCCTCCTCCAGCCTCACTGCCTCCTCCAGCCTCACAGCCTCCTCCAGCCTCACAGCCTCCCCATCCTCACAGCCTCCTCCAGCCTCACAGCCTCCTCTAGCCTCACAGCCTCCTTCAGCCTCACAGCCTCCTCCAGCCTCACTGCCTCCTCCAGCCTCACAGCCTCCTCCAGCGTCACAGCCTCCCCATCCTCACAGCCTCCTCCAGCCTCACATCCTCCTCCAGCCTCACAGCCTCCTCCAGCCTCACAGCCTCCCCATCCTCACAGCCTCCTCCAGCCTCACAGCCTCCTCCAGCCTCACAGCTTCCCCATCCTCACTGCCTCCTCCAGCCTCACAGTTTCCTCCAGCCTCACATCCTCCTCCAGCCTCATAGCCTCCCCATCCTCACAGCCTCCTCCAGCCTCACAGCCTCCTCCAGCCTCACAGCCTCCCCATCCTCACAGCCTCCTCCAGCCTCACAGCCTCCTCCAGCCTCACAGCCTCCCCATCCTCACAGCCTCCTACAGCCTCCTCCAGCCTCACAGCCTCCCCATCCTCACAGCCTCCTCCAGCCTCACATCCTCCTCCAGCCTCACATCCTCCTCCAGCCTCACACCCTCCTCCAGCCTCACAGCCTCCCCATCCTCACAGCCTCCTCCAGCCTCACAGCCTCCTCCAGCCTCTCACCCTCCTCCATCCTCAGCCGCACTACCTGACACCGCTGCCATCCTGCCAACCGTCGGCCCTGCACCATCGCCACCGCCCTCACGCCCTCCGCGAGGTCCATGCTGCCCGGATGCCACCGGAGCCTTCCGCCCTTCGCCACTCTCTCACCGCTGGGCTCTCAATGTCGCCATGCTGCTGGAGTAGCGGTCTACGGGCTGTGGCCGGGTGCCGGGAGCCAGGGACGTCGTCCTGTGGCCGCCAACAGCCAATGGGAGTGAGCGGACCGTGTCAGCCTGCAAAGCCTGACACGCCCCGCTCACTCCCATTGCCTGCCCCTGCAAGCGGATTGGGCGCTGTGTTGTACACACAGGACGCCCATCCCATTGCCCAGAACTTGGCGTCCTAGACCAATCGGATGACCGTCCTGTCTTTACCACACACCGCCCAATCCGCTCCTTCCGCTCAGGTCACATGTGTGACCTGAGGGCAAGAACTGATCCCTCTCTGCATCACCCAACCCGCCGCAGAGGACAATGCCGTGTGACTGGGGCTGCGATCAGCCCCAGCACGCAGCCACGTCCTGCCGCTGAGCGGTGATGTCACCCCTCCAGCCGCATCTCTCTCTCACCCCTCCAGCCAGACCTCTCCTCACCCCTCCATCTGGACCTCTCCTCACCACTCCAGCCTCTGCTCTCCTCACCCCTCCAGCCTCTGCTCCCCTCACTCCTCCAGCCTCCCGCCACATCATACTCTGCTATCCACAGAGCCCCCTCTATACTCTGACACCCACAGAGCTGCCTGTATACTCTCCTACCCACACAGCCGCCTGTATACTCTGCTACCCACAGAGCTGCCTCTATACTCTGCTACCCACAGAGCCGCCTCTATACTCTGCTACCCACAGAGCCGCCTGTATACTCTCCTACCCACAGACCCGCCTGTATTCTCTGCTACCCACAGAGCCGTTTCTATATTCTGCTACCCACACAGCCGCCTCTATACTCTGCTACCCACAGAGCCTTCTCTATACTCTGCTACACACAGAGCCGCCTGTATAATCTGCTAACCACAAACCCGCCTGTATACTCTGCTACTGTCACGCTGGGAGCGGGAGAGGCACTCAGCGTAGGACCACGACGGGGGGGGGGAATAAGGAGTCCCTAAAGCTATGGGCACAAGAAGGAGAGGGTGACCCCTAGTCTTACTGGGGCTGACCCTGTCTGCCCTAACGTCCCTATACAGTTTCCTCAACTGTCGCCGACCACGAACCTCGTCCCTCTCTGATCCTAGCACTACCTTATCTAAGGATCAGATGGAGAGGTTCACTAGACCCCTCCACTAACAACTAAAGACAACACAAGGAAAAAACAGACAATGGGGAAAGAAAACACTTATCTTGCAGCAGAGTACAGCAACCTCCACAACCTCTGCTTCTGCTGGAGCAAGGATAATGAGTGTACAAGGAAATATCACCTGCACCGAGGGAGGGCAATGAAACTCCTTATAAAGGTGGGAATAACCTGCTGGGTCCTAGAGACCCAGAATACTGGTGTAGAAACCAGACCAAGCACAAGACCTTCCCAGCCGTCTCCCCAAGATAGGGAGATCTTTTCATACCTTCTCTTTATCTACACAGAAGGTAAATGCCCCTGAAAGACGGACCGTCCTCAAACCTTATGGCTGATTGGCCAAACGCTGGGATCGTCTGCGCGTGGCCTCTACCCTGTCATCCGTGTCACCCGTGACAGCTACCCACAGAGCCGCCTGTATACTTTTCTACCCAGAGAGCCACCTGTATAATCTGCTACCCTCAGAGCAGTCTGTATACTCTGCTACCCACAGACCCGCCTGTATAGTCTGCTACCCACAGAGCCCCATATATACTCTGCTAGCCACTCACCCGCCTGTATACACACAATTCATTTCACCGCGCTCCCGATGCAATTGCATCGGGCCTTTTTACTAGTATACACATAATAGACAGCTTATGTGACTGACATCTGCCTTAATTCCCTATATGGCACATGTGTTGCACATTGGCTGTTTTTAATCAGATGTTTATGTTTGGAAATTAAAGATAGCACATGTATGAGGCGAGTTGTATGAGGTGATTTGTGCACATCTGTGTCTGTCTGTGTGGTGTGTGTGTCCCTGGGGTGTGTGTATGTGTGTGTCCCTGTGCGGTAAGTGCATGTGTCCCTATAGGGTGTGTATGTGTGTGTGTGTGTCCTTGTGGGGGGGGTCTGTGGTGTGTGTCTCTGTTTGTGTGTCTCTTTGTGTGTGTGTGTGTGTCCCTGTGGGGTGAGTGCATGTGTCCCTATAGGGTGTGTATGTGTGTGTGTCTCTGTGGGGGGGTCTGTGTGGTGTGTGTATCTGTGTTGTGTGTGTCTCTTTGTGGTGTGTGTGTGTGTGTCCCTGTGGGGTGAGTGCATGTGTCCCTATAGGGTGTGTATGTGTGTGTGTCCCTGTGGGGGAAGGGTGTCTGTGTGGGGTGTGTGTGTCTCTGTGTTGTGTGTGTGTCTCTTTGTAGTGTGTGTGTGTGTGTGTGTGTCCCTGTGGGGTGAGTGCATGTGTCCCTATAGGGTGGCTATGTGTGTGTGTCCCTGTGGGGGGGTCTGTGTGGTGTGTGTGTCTGTGTTGTGTGTGTCTCTTTGTGGTGTGTTGTGAGTGTGTGTCCCTGTGGGGCGAGAGCATGTGTCGCTATAAGGGTGTGTGTGTGTCCCCTTGGGGGTGTGTGTGTGTGTGTCTCTGTGTTGTGTGTTTCTCTTTGTGGTGTGTGTGTGTTTGTTCGGGTGCGTGGTGAGTATCCAATGTTGGGGCTGCACCTTAGCGACTATACACTTGCTGTTACTCTTTGTGGCGTGTGGTGTGCATACATGTCCCCGTGCATGGTGAATATCTCATGTTGGGGCCCCACCTTAGTGACTATATGCTGGTATGTGCTGTTAGTCTTTGGCGCTGTCGTTAAGCCCCTCTCATTCACAACTGTCAACTGGTAACTGTCACTTTTTCCCCATTATATAGATAGGGGCAAAATTGTTTGGGGAATTGGAATGCGCGGGGTTAAAATTTCACCTCACAACATAGCCTATGACGCTCCCGGGGTGCAGATCGTGTGACTGTGCAAAATTTTGTGGCTGTAGCTGGCAGCTGTTGATTTTCCACCAACACTTTTTCATTCACTTTTTCGACATTATGTAGATAGGGGCAATATTGTTTGATGAACTGGAACGCACAGGGTTAAAATTTTGCCTCACAACATAGCCTATGACGCTTTCGGGGTCCAGACGTGTGACTGTACAAAATTTTGTGGCTGTAGTTGCGACAGTGTAGATGCCAATCCCGGATATACACACACACACACACACACACACACACACACACATACATACACACATTCAGCTTTATATATTAGATGAAATACTTTTTAATTTTTTGTCCCTCTTTCTAATAAAAATTATATTAAGCCTGTTTAGATGCAGAAGTACCCACCCCTCCTGCTAAACTCTGCCATTTTATCAGAAAAGTGATGGGAGCAGGGTCGCAAATAAAAATAATAAAAGGAAAAATGAAAATTTGTTTTTGCAATAAATAGACATGCACTGTTTTCACTAGAAAACTGATTCAAGTCTCATATTCCAATGGTAAGGTCATGGGATCTGGTTACAACTTTCACGCAATCACTGACTTTCAAACATACGTCTTATGAATATTGGCATAGAATGCAGAAAATAGACATTAAAAAATATTAATTTACAGTTTTCAATATTTGAAATAAGCAGACCTTGTGAAGTCTGAATTCTCAAGGTTTGTGCAGTTTTCCCCCCAAAAATTTGATTTGCTTAGGCTGGCTTCACACCACAGTTTGTCCCTGATCAGGCTCCATCAGGTTTGTGTGCCAAAACCAGGAGGGAACCAGGAGAGGAACTTGCAGAGAAAAACTATAATTGAAAGATTGACACCTGTTCTGAGTTTTGGAGACACTCCTAGTTTTGATACAGAAATCTATATGATAATATATATATTAATATTTATTCATTTATATAGCGCTATTAATTCCATACTACTTTACATACATGAGTAATGCTGTCTCTCTTGGAGCTCACAATCTAAACATCCTATCAGTATGTCTTTGCAAACCTGATCGAACCTGATCAGGAAAAACTGCAGTGTGAAACCAGCCTTAAATGCACACTACCACAAAATCTCTAATTGGATGAAAAACATGTGTAATGCTCTATAAGGTATTGAACCCTTTTCGATTTCTTTCGTGCAAACACAGTCATAGTAAAGTCCATGTGACCTCAAAATAACTGGCAAGGGGAAAACGGATGGTAACTAGTGATAACCAATTGCCTATTTAAAAAGGTTGTATATTACTCAGAAAAACCCTTCTCAATCCCTATTTTTCACTCATTTAGAATAATAATACATATACTCCAGTGTAGGCATTGTTCCAGCAAATGTCAGCACTGTTTTTCCTGGGAGCGCATAACTGTGTGACATCACATAATTGTGGAAGCAAACCAGTGACTGCTTCATTCCACGGTTGCAAACCTACTACTCAAATTTTGTAAACAACTGGACAAAAATTCACAGATGGTCTAAATTTTTTATGGACATTATACCAAACCCTCAATAAGGAGCTGCACTTTTAATAAAGATGTTTGCAATGCAAGCAATACTGATTGGGACGAACACTGCACCTCACTGTCTCATCCTGACATATCTTATATGTTGGAACCATGTGATACGGTCTTGTCACTTCCACCAACACGTGATGCTTCACATCCACAGAGGTACATAAGTTCAGCTTGGCCATTTTATCAATGGAGCACGGCGGGAAAGGCGGTGATGTCACCGCAGGAGGCGGGGCAACCGAGCAGCACTGAGGAATATGATCTCTGGCTCTGCGCCTACGTTCTGCATCTCATACAGAAAGGCTAGCAGGCGAGGGAGAACATGACTGGCAGGAGGAGCCAGCGGAGAGAGGATATTCTATCCAGGGGCGTGAAATTGCCCTCTGAAGAGCGTTGCCTCCAGCCACTAAGCCACACCTATTTGGCTCCACATTGTAAGTTTTTACATTCAATTATCTCGGGGTACAGGGGGGCTTCAGGGATGGAGGACCCCTTGCCTGAATGCAGCAGACATGGTGCATTCAGTGCTGCTATTAAATCAGCATGAATGGGGGGTGACAGGTCCTCTTTAAGTATAAAAACCTTTTGAAAAAGGTATAAAATGACACAGAATAAGGGTACAAAATAAAGTAAAAATGCACCAATCAATAATAAATAATACAAGGCATAGGTCAGACAGTATAATATGAAATAAATAAAAGTGAATAAGGCATACAAAAAAAATTGAAAATCACCAAATAAGACACACATTATGTAAATATAAATAATTGTTGATAAATATAAATATGTCACCACTGTGTATAAATAAGTGCCATTACATACTAAAAAAAATTACTTGAG
>JARQOC010000002.1:547447820-547545329 GCA_033576535.1 Allobates femoralis
GAAGTGTGAAGTAAATAAATCCCTACTGCCAACCTGAATAGGTTGTGTGGAGGCAGGGACAACACTGGTATAAGCACAATACTCCATCAGCTGATGCACCGACTGGTCACTCCGGTCATGAGCCAGGAAATTGGAACGGTCATGATCTAACAAGGATGCTGTGGAAGAAAGTCTGCCTGCTTCAGATGATAAAAAACTTTATTCAAACAATATGTTTCATGGATGATCCATTCCTTTTATCAGGTTATGACACTCTAAGCATCATTGCCAGCTTTGGAAGTGACGTAACAGAAATTTGTCAACATTTAAGTATTTCATACAGTTCTGCACTGATATTTAACCATTAACATATAGTATCGC
Organism: Allobates femoralis; assembly: GCA_033576535.1. NCBI lineage: Eukaryota > Metazoa > Chordata > Amphibia > Anura > Aromobatidae > Allobates > Allobates femoralis. The sequence goes on from JARQOC010000002.1 coordinate 547,448,181, forward strand.
ACTTACAAATCCTAGGCAGGTGCCCTATCCAACGTATAAAATGTTAAATTTAAATAAATAAACAAAACATGCAAATAAAAAACCATTGAGTATTACCAATCAAAATATAGATATCATAAAATCCACAAGTAAAAAATATATGAGAAAAATATAAACATGTAAAAATGGTTACTTATTGGTGTGGGGGCAATGTTAGTGTTGCCTATAGTTGATATATGGTCAAAGCATTTGTTTTCAAGGATTACTGGTGAAAAAATACCCTATCAATAAGTTTCTGAATTATAACACATTATATGTCACATATCCTTTAACAGTTGTAATCTACAAAATGTGAGCTGAACTATGCAATTGGTGCACAATAGAATGAACAAGCATAGGTCAAACATTAGAAAGTGAATAATGAACACCACAACCATTCTAGACAATTTTATAATGAACACCAAGAAGACCCAACAATTTTCAGGCTCTCTCTGTTGGACCATATATCTGAAAAAAAAGCGGTTGATTTCAGAAACTTAGTAATAAAGAATTATTATGGATCCTAAAATTATCTACTATGGCACCAGAAGGTCTAAATGAATAGAAAGCATATGCTATTCATATGTTTTTACATATTTATATACTTCTCATATATGTGTTACGTGTTGATTTAATGATAGATATATGTATAATGCAAAATAATATTGCGGTACTGTGTTAGCCTCATGAAAAGGCCTTTTGAGATCTGAAAGCATGAAAATATAATTTCTCTAGTTAGCTGGTAAATGTATAATTCCTAGGATACTTATAGAATTTTTTTGGGACATAACTATTTACATTTATGATAGATATATATATTTTTGATTCATAATGCTCAAAATATTTTTATTATATGTTTTTGATTTATTCAAATTAATCCTTTATTGCAATTTATTCTAGAGTTCTGGCAAATTTGGCATGACGGGTTGGGTTCATTGTGATCAGGCTTTGAGCATTAGGTTATCACTTACTGCATAAACTATATTCACATATATCCGCTGACTGAGGGTGCCTTCACACTGCGGCATGATCCAGTCCGGGGCTGTGTGGGTTGACCCTGACAGCCGTGGACTGACTCAGCACACAGGATCAGCCACAGTCCTGACCTGTCAGCGGCTGCAGATGGGTGCGCTGCACACTGGATCGGAGGGCAAATTAGCCCTCCAGTCCTGTGTGCTGATCCAGTCCGTGGCTGTCAGGGTCCTACCGGACAGCCCCACACCAGATCACGCCGCAGTGTGAAGCCGCCCTTAAGTTCAGTTTTTGTAGCCTGATGCAACCCAAATGGACCATAACTGCTGGAAAATAATGCAATAAAATATGGCGTAAGGAACTTTCACCATATTGCTACTAGGTGTTCATCTTGGGCCATATTCTAGCATTACATAAAATATTGTGGTAAGTCCACCAAACAGGTGCTTGGGCCTGTTTAGCATAAAATGGATGGGCCAGAAAAATGGGAAACATTATTTTGCAAACAATGGAATTCGTTTATTTATTAGTTTCCATTTGGTATTTTATTTACAAGCCATATAGAAATGGTGATGCAGCACAATACCTATGTGAACCCAGCCTTAGTTAAATGAGTTTTTAGCATTTTGGCCAGAATCGTAATGTCCTTGTACAATCATAAACAGAATTAAGAAATAGGTCAATACTCCAAAAGAAGTCAACACTGTATGTTTAGGAGCTTGCTGAAGAGCAAATCTGTTGCCGCATCTGTTGCAGTAAATCAGAAGAAAAAATGTTCAGTATATGTTTTGAATTAATATAAAAAGGAAACAAGGATAATGCATTTCCTTTAAATTGTATGAATTCATTACTTGCTTTTATCTTGGAAGCTTTACTGGTACTAAAACCAATAAACTCAAGAATTGTAAGTATACTTTATGCTTCAACCTTAAATATCATTCTCTTTTGGAGAACATACATTAAGGCTAGTAGTTATCATTTTTGGAGTCAAGGTTTAGCTCTTGGGCTTGTGCCAAATTCTTATTTTTTTTTTGGTTGTGTTTTTTTTTTTTTGCTAGGTTTTAATTTTTCACAAGTTTGAGGGTTTAATTAACACTGAGTTGGTTTTCATTATCTGGATGTTTTTGACTAATTCATCTATTGAGAAATTTTAAATTGTACAATTTAATGTATCTTGTCATTTCATAATTATAATATTTATTCATCTATATAATGCTATTAATTCCATAGTGCTTTGCATACATTTACAACACTGTCCCCATTGAGGCTCACAATCTAAAAATCCTATCAGTATATCTTTGGAGTGTGGGAGGAAACCAGGGTGCCTGAGGGAAACCCACTTGCAGTGGCTCAGTGCTAAAAACTGAGCCACTGTGCCACCCCTAATTTAATGCTTACGTTTCATAGCTTCCATAGCTTCTTCTACACCTTAATAGTAACATACCTATTTGCATTGTTTGACATAACACAAGGCAATTTATATGTTTGATGAAGATCCAAAGTTGGGACCAAAACATATATGATGTTTGGTTTTAGGTTGCATACTTAAGAAATAAATATCTGCAAATCTTCATTTTTACCAGAGTGCCAAGTTTGTTTCAACATAAAAAGTGTGGAACTTACTTTTTCATCCAAAACAATGATATGTTATGGATTTTTCAAAATCTTAACACTTATTTAAATACGTTTGCAAAAGACCAAAATGCATATTTCCGCTACATTCATGAACAATTGTTACACATATTAATAAATTGTTATAAAATCCACAAATGTAAAAACACAAGACAAATAATTACTTAAAAAAAATGATAAAATGAGTCAAAGGTTTCAGTAATTCACAATAATCTGCACCACAATTGCTCCTAAGCTTGATGTAGAGAACATACATTCAGCAAACATATAATCAAGTAAATAGACATTTATAATTATTAATGGTGAACTTTAGAGTCTTCATCATTAATCCATGATTGTGGCTTCTTGTGCTCCTTGTTATAACAAGTTCTTGAGTTTAATGCTTGTGGCTGTGAATTATATTATCTTCTTGACTTTTAACTTAACATGATTCATGATCACTCCTGGTAGTTTCTCATGTTGACTTCAGGTTATTCCTTACTCTGAGTTGGTTCCATTTTTTCCATTTATTGGGCAAAGCCTTAATGACCACTTTCCTCTTCTGTAGGTTAGACAGTTGAATCTTTCCCCATAAATAGCACTCTTAGATTTCATTTTCTAACAATCATTTCTTACCCCTAGGAAGTCATAAATGTCGGATGCATGTATCAAAAATTACATTTAAAATGTATATATTCAAGAATGCAATTCCAGCAGGAAGCAAGTTAATACACACATATAGCAAGTATGATTCCATGTTTGTAAAATAGAATAGAATAAAGGGCTTCAGATACAAATGTTTATTCAACCTAGTTGTAAGAAATTAAATTTTATGCCAACTATTCCCTGGAATGTCCTTGGCTAATTCTACCCTATCCTGGAGTGGCTTTTCAATGAGCATTAGTCAAGAATGAGAAAAAAATACTTATGTAATATAAAAGGTAAATAAGGTTAACAAAGTAATGGAGCAAAAAAGTAAATGGCATAACCCTCATGTAACGACCTATGCCTGGAAAGAATAGAAATATTTTCAAACATATGTTGCAGTTAGACATATGTGTATTGAATATTTCTAAACTAGTTTAATCCACTTGCTAAAGGTCTAAGGCCAGGTTTACTTTCCTATTGTATGGTGACAGCTGTTTATTCCAATCACAAGTATATCCATTAATTGTCATAGATGTATTAGCAGTCATGGACGAGGCTGTTGGGGCTCAGCGACAGTTGCAGAGACTGTATAGGGTTGTTAGGGGAGCCAGATGTCAGCGCAAGTTTTTCTACTGGTTACCATCTCCCTTAGCATTAGAGACTCCTTTTTCCCCCTTGTTGTCCTATGCTGGGTATCTCCCTACACCCAGTGTAACACTAATAAAACCATTCAACATTTAATGAACTAAGGCCTGAGACCAGTTGCCTATTTTAAACACAGGTGTGCAAATCATTCAAATTTACATATAGTATGTGAGACACCGCAGGAGTTGTTTATAGATTCCTGAAAGGGTACTCTTGATTAAATATTACCTCAACCATCATTATGTCCATCTTTTTGATTCTAGTCCACTTGAAAACATTTTGATTTATTCGGAGTTCAGTTATAGTAGATTGAAAAAGTATTCACACCCTGTGAACGTTTCCACATTTTTTTAAATTGCATTAATAAACTTTTTTAAGGAAATTTTTTAGATTCTCCAACAGTAAGTTGAAAGTATTTAACCTTAAGGAACTGGGTCTCCGGCGAGCAATTTGGCCCCAAATAAACAGGCAAAGTTTTAGGGCCATTTTAAGATTCAAACTTTTTCCTGAACTTTTGGGTAAAGTGTTCTGGTTTCCGATCACCGAGCCATGTTCATGCCAAACTTGAAATTGACAAACATGTTTGAGCATAGTTCTCTAATCTCTATTTGTAAGTCCATTAGAACGAATCAAATTTTCTACATGGGGCAAAATCAGAATTCATATGCTTATGCCTATGTTCTCCAAACCTGATTAGCTATGCATTTAATAAATGATGATCTGATGATGACCATCCATTTTTCTGGCAACAGTACGTGACATACTCTGTTCTATCAACTTTGAATGGTTATTAAACATTAGAGGACAATGTATGATCACTTGATTTTTTCAGACAGAATGTAATCTACATACATTGATCAATATTTGAAGGCTTTTCTATAACCTTAAAACCTTAATTTTACTCAAAATATGATGATCATAATTAAAGAACTGCAATTATAGTAGCACAGATGAAGATAAAAACTAAATGTTGTGAAGTTTACAACAGTCACCAATCAGTAGGAAGCTTTTAAATTGAATTAATTCAGCGCATCTGCGGCCACAAGACATCACTAGACTTACAATGCTCTGAAGTGATTTTGGTCTGCTCTTTTTCCAGTCTCTTCCACAGTTCTGTGACTGTTGTGGGCTTTTTGGCCATTACTTTGTCACCACAGATTTTCCAGATGTTTTCTATTCGGTTTAGGTCAGGACTCTGGGCTGGCCATTTCATTGTTTCAATGTTTTCTGTTGCAAAGCACTGTTTTACCCGTTTTGGTGTGTGACATTGGAAATTGTTCTGCATTAAAATTGCTGGCTGATGGAGTGCAGAAAGCAAGTAAGGAACCACGTGTTAAAGAATGTTCTGATACACACTTGCATTCACTCTGCGATGTAACTGTAGGAGAGGTCCAACCCCTGCAGCAGAAAACATTTTCCAAATCATGCCATTTCCTATACCACATTTCACAGACTTCTTTACACACTTTGGGTTAGTCTTTCCCAAGTTTGTCAACTAAGGCTAGGGTCACACTTGCATGCGTTTTTTAAGGTTGTTCCTGACCGCCTGCGTTTTTGGGCTGTGTTTTTGCAGTTAGGTCAGGAGCAGCCTTAAAAACGCATGCGGATACGCATGTGAAAATGCATGGTACCATTTAGTGCCATGCGTTTTCGCATGCGTTTCCCATAGGGCCCATTGTTAAAAAAGCGCATCCAAAAAATGTATGGCACTTTAGCCATGCGTTTTTGGCATTGGGGCATGCGTTTTTGCCATTATATCCTATGGATGCGATTTTGCATGTGATTTTCACACAATCCAAATGTGAAAATCGCATGGAAATCACATCCAGCCCTCAAGTGTGACCCTAGCCTAACATAATGTTTCCCATTAGACCCAAATAAATAAGACTTGCTTTTTTTCACTAAAATGATCTGTGGACCACTTCTCTTCGGTCCACACAACATGCTCCTCACCAAAGGAGAGTTTAGCCTCTTGATTCATTCTGCTAATAAGAGGTTTGATCACTACAGAGTGTGATTTCAGTCCAAAATGATCTTAAACGTCATGACTCTGTATGACAGGAATAATCTTTACCCTGTTTAGTGCTGAACTGGTGAGTAATTCCAGCTGCAGTGTTGAAACGATTACCATGGAGATTATCCTGTTCTCTTTTGCATTTGTCTTTCGTGAGTGAATAGCCTTCTTGGGGGACTTAAAAGAGTTTGTGATGTTGTAAAAATGCAATATACTAGAAATCACAGACTTAGAACAATCAACTTCTGTTGCTATGGCTTACAGGGTGACCCTTTTGGCCTTCACCTGGACAACCTTCTGCCAGATAATTTATTTTTACTCAGTGCTTTATAATATATAAAATTTCTGAAATAAACTTAAAACACTGCCAATTTCCTCATGTTAGAATGTTTTCACAGAGGACAACATAATGATCTTGAAATTAAGGAAATTGTATGTGTTGATCTTTAATTTTGATCGCCAAGGTTCAGTGGGGGAAATCAGTATTTGATCACTTCCTGATTTTATAAGTTTGCCCATTGACAAAGACATGAACGGTCTATAATTGTAAGAGTAGGTTAATTTTAACAGTGAGAGATAGAATATCAAAAATAAAATGCAGAAAATCACAATTTCTAAATTATATAAATATGTTTGCATTTTGCAGAGAGAAATAAGCATTTAATCCCCCTGGCAAACAAGACTTAATAATTGGTGGTAAAACCCTTGTTTGCAAGCACAGCAGTGAGACATTATTTGTAGTTTAGGATAAGGTTTGTGCACATGTCAGGAGGAAATTTTGGTCCACTCCTCTATGCAGATCATCTCTAAATCATTAATATTTTGAGGCTGTTGCTTGGCAACTTGGAGTGTCAGCTCTCTTCATAAATTTTGCATGGGATTAAGGTCGGAGACCAGCTAGGTCACTCCATGACCTGCATGTGCTTCTTTTTCAGCCACTCCTTTGCCTTGGCTTTATGTTTTGAATCATTGTCATGCTGGAAGACCCAGCAACGACCTATTTTTAATGTACTGGATGAGGGAAGGAGGTTGTCACTCAGGATTTTATGATACCTGACTCCATCTATTGTCCCATTGATGTGCTGTTGTAGTCCTGTGCCCTTAACAGAGAAACACACCCAAAACATAATGTTTCCATTGCCATGCTTGACAATGAGGAATGTGTTCTTGGGTCATAGGCAGCACTTTTCTTCCTCCAAACACGGAGAGTTGATTTAATGCCAAAGAGCTTAATTTATCTCTCATCTGACCACAGCACTTTGTCTCAATCACTCCCAGAATCACCAAGATTTTCATTGGCAAACTTCAGATGGGCCTGCACATGTCCCTTCTTGATCAGTGAGATTTTGCGGGCACTGCAGGTTATTGATTCATTAAGACGTAATGTGTTACCAATATTTTTCTTGGTGACAGTGGTCCCAGCTGATCTCTCACCTTCCTTATGATCCTGGATATACCACAAAGTGAGATTTTGCACGGAGCCCCAGATCAGTGCTGATTAACACTCATTTTGTAGTTCTTCCATTTTCTTACTATTGCACCAACAGTTGTCTCCTTCTCACCGAGCGTCCTACATATGGTTTTGTTAGCCCATTCCAGACTTCTGCAGATCTAGGTTCTTTTCCCTGACATCTGTAGAAAGCCTTTGGTCTTGCCCATGTTTTAGAGGCTAGAGTCTGACTGATTGAGTGTATGGACATGGGTCATTCCATGTCAAGTGAACCAATGATTATTACCTCTATATTTTTAATTCTTTTGAGATTTTGTTATTTGATAATAGCATGTCAGACAATGCAAAATGTGAAGAGAAAAATTTTTTAAAAAATTTATTTTTTTTTTAAATGATTTTCAAAGTTCGGAAAAAGTGTGAATTTCGCTGTTGCCTGCCTTTACGTTTCTCCTCATAACTAAGGCTAGGAATAAGATAGAGAGACAAAATAAACACCATTCTACTCAGAACTATACAGGCTTTCACCAGATATGTCACAAGAGGATCTTTGTTAATATTTTACCCATGTGATCGCAAGCGCAAAACCTTAAAACGTATTTCCGAAAAATTGGCGCGCTTTAAATATTTCAAAAACTGCCCATGTGTCTGCTTTGCTCTTAGCCACATCTGTACCAAATTTCAAGTTGGGATCGCAATGGGATCATATTTTAACATATTTTACTATTAATAGCGTCAATGGGTCATTCCATATCAAGTGATCTAAATATGAATATTTTTTTTTACCTGACGTCTTTAGATTTTTTTTTTTTTTTTCCTTTATGAAGTACTACTTTAGTTAATTACAAATTAAAAGTTTGGAATTTTTTTCTTCATCAGTTAATTTTTTACAGATTTTTAAAGTTTAAAAAAAGGGTGAATTTTGGCCTGGTACGACTTTAAATTTTTTTATCTCGGGCTAGAAATAAGATAGAGAAACAAAATAAACACCATTCTACTCAGAACTGTCCAGGCTTTCACCAGATATGTCACAAGAGTATATTTGTTAATTTTAATTTTTTACCTATGCGAATGCAAACGCAACATTTTGAAACGCATTTCCGAAAAAAACATTTTAATAAAAATTTTCCAAAACTGCCCATGTGTCTTTTATGCTCTTAGCCACATCTGTACCAAATTTCAAGTTGGGATCGTGATGGGATCATATTTTAAAATATTTAACTATGGTTAATCTCATTTTTATTAAATTTTGAAAAAACATATGAAAGACATACATTCAATCTTTTAACAAAATCTTGAGACATATAAAATATACAAAAAGAGAATTCACAAAGTTATTAGTAACTTTAAGATAAGCTGCAAATTTACTTTTGCGCTTATCTCTGGTGCAATATATACTACAATCTAAATATAATTCCAAACACTCAAGTATACAACCTTTCTCAGGGTTTTGAGATGTTCTGATGTCAAGGGGACAAGCAGCCCCAGCAGAATGATTTTAATTACTTGGCCCCTTCTAACAGGTTGACCACGTAAGTGGGTCATTACCCGTTGAGGCCTAGTTGGAATAGTCTATCGACTGGTGTACCGGAAAGGAAGGCCGAAATATTAATGATCTACTCACAGCTCAGAGTTTTCGATACCTGTCTAATGTTCACTAGAATTCTGAAGGTATAGGCGTAGAAAGGAAATACCTAGACTGAATGTATCAGATGGGAAGAAAAGAGAGATAGAAAAGAAGAGAGAGAGAGAAGAGAAACAAAAACCATTAGAAAAAGTTATACTGGGAAAGAAAAGCCACGTAAGAAAAAAAGAAAAAAAGGAGGGGGGGGGGGGACGGGTGACGTATGGGAAGGAGAAAGGGTACTCATCCCACTGGCTCCCCATCAGCCAGAGGTCGAGCCATATTATCTGTGCTGGAAAAGATACTCCTAAATTCTGCAGAGTCGTGAAAAAGAATCCATTCAACCCAAATCCCTAAGAATTTGTTCCGAGATCCCGACGCATCAGCTGCGAGCTCCTCCATTCGATATGTGTCCATCAATTCTTTGAACCAATCAAGTAGAGATGGAGCCCGGCTTGATTTCCAGAACCTCGGGATCACAGCACGAGCAGCCGAGATGCAAAAGCGGAGAATATCCCTCTTCTGTAGCCCAATAGGACCTGGAAAAATGGATAACATTGCCGATTCTGGGCAGCATTCGGCTTCTTTACCTGTTATCCGGGCGTATGCATTGAAAACCTCAGACCAGAACCGCCGGATTTCCCCACAACTCCACCAAATGTGTATCATTGTACCCTTCTCTTCCCCACAGCGCCAGCAGGTATCAGGGGTTCCAGGGAACATGTTCCGGAGTGTCGTCGGGCACAAGTACCATCTAGTGAGCAGCTTATAGCTTCTTTCTTGTGCAGAACAAGCGCTAGCTAGTGAGTGAGTAAATATAAAGCATTTCTGCCAATTAGCTTCTGAAATGCTACACCCCAATTCCCTCTCCCAAGCACGTTGGAAGTAAAGGGTGCCCTGCTCTCTCATGGACCCTAAGGCCTGGTATAGAAATGATATTTTGCGCCTCGGTGGAGCCTCCAGTTGGAATAACCTCTCCAATACGTTGGGCGTCAATCTTACCCTGCAAGAGTGGTCAGCTGAATATAATTATGCTCTGTATTGGAGAAATTCGAATCACTTAAGAGGTCTCGTAGGTTCTTTGAGTTGTAGCTCTGCCATCGGGGGCAAACCACCACTGGACAGAGTCTGTCCTACTCGGGTGTCATCCACAATCCGCCAACATAAAAATCTCTGCCTGTCAAATCTGGGTGGGAAAGATGGGTTGGAAAAAAGGGGAGTCAAAGGGCTAAGTCTGTCGTTTAAGCGGAGGGTTTTCGTCACTAGGTGCCATACCTTCAAGGTGTTTCTGGTCATGTCTGTCAAAGGTACTAGGTCTGTGGAGTCTTTAGGGGAAATCTAAAGCAGGTGTTTCAGCGGAATCCCCAAACCCTCTTGCTCCACCCCTACCCATTTCTTGGAGGACGCATGATAATGCCAATCTAGAGCTCTAACAAGAGAGGAAGCCTCAAAGTACGCTCGTATGTTGGGTAGTCCAACCCCTCCTCTGGTCTCGGGCAAGGATAGGATATTCATTCGCAATCTGGACCTCTTGCCCCCCCCAGACAAATCTAAGGATCATAGATTGCATTTTGGAGAGGAAACCTCTATCCAATAGAACAGGAACTGTCTGAAAAGTATATAAGAGTCGGGGCAAGACATCCATCTTGACTACGTTTATTCTCCCGAACCAGGATAGCTTTAATTGTCTATAGGAGGTAAATGCCGATTCCGCGTTAGTCAAAAGGGGTTGATAATTTAAATTGAATATTTGTTTAAGATCTTTTGGTATAAGGACTCCAAGTACTTAATGGCTTCTACTTTCCATTTAAATGGGAACTGTTTAGATAGATGAGAAACCAATTCTCCAGGCAAAGAAATATTGAGTGCCTCGGTTTTGGAGCAATTCACTTTAAAGTTGCTCAATTGTCCGAACCGTTCAAACTCCATTAAGACCGAAGGGATGGAGACCAGGGGCTGGGAGATGTAAAGTAGCAGGTCATCTGCAAATAAGGCTAATTTGTGATGACTCTGTCCCAGCTTGACCCCATGGACGCATTCATTGGACCTAAGTGCAAAATATTTAACTATTATAGTGTCAATTCAAAAGTCACCAAGAACACAATCAGTCATTTTTTCACAATTGCCCGTCAATAGTTTGAATTTGATATAAAGAAACATAGTCTTGTAACATCTCAAATGAAAGCTGTTACCGTTCTGAGTAAAATGATGCCTCTCCCACTTCATTATCTTATTTCTAGCCTGAGATAAAAAAAATTAAAGTCGTACCAGGCCAAAATTCACCCTTTTTTTAAACTTTAAAAATCTGTAAAAAATTAACTGATGAAGAAAAAAATTCCAAACTTTTAATTTGTAATTAACTAAAGTAGTACTTCATAAAGGAAAAAAAAAAAAAAAAATCTAAAGACGTCAGGTAAAAAAAAATATTCATATTTAGATCACTTGATATGGAATGACCCATTGACGCTCTTACTAGTAAAATATGTTAAAATATGATCCCATTGCGATCCCAACTTGAAATTTGGTACAGATGTGGCTAAGAGCACAGCAGACACATGGGCAGTTTTTGAAATATTTAAAGCGCGCCGATTTTTCGGAAATGCGTTTTAAAGTTTTGCGCTTGCGATCACATGGGTAAAATATTAACAAAGATCCTCTTGTGACATATCTGATGAAAGCCTGGACAGTTCTGAGTAGATTGGTGTTTATTTTGTTTCTCTATCTTATTTCTAGCCCGAGATATGATAGAAAATGTAAAGCCATACCAGGCCAAAATTCGCACTTTTTTAAAACTTTAAAAATCTGTAAAAAATTAACAGATAAAGAAAAAAATTCAAAACTTTTTTTTTGTAATTAGATAAAGTTGTTCTTCAGATAGAAAAATTTTTTTAAAAATCTGAGGACGTCAGGGAAAAAAAATATTCATTTTTGGATCACTTGACATGGAATGACCCACATGAGTCTTTTATACAGATGACAATTTAAGACAGCTGTCTTTAATGCAGGTAACAAGTTAATTAGGAGCATCTAACTGGTCTGTAGGAGTCAGAACTCCTAGTAGTTGGTAGGAAATCAAATATGCTTTTCTTTATGCAAAATGCAAGTACATTTATATAATTTAGACTGGATTTTATTTCTTTTAAAAATTCCCTTAAAATTATAGACTGTCCATGTCTTTGTCAGTGAGCAAACTTACAAAATCAGAACAAATACTTATTTCCCCACTGGCTGTAAATATATATATATATATATGTACATATATTACATATATAGATGTCCATATATATAACACCTTTCATGCACTTATCAAAGAGGATGTGAAAACTGGGGTTCTTGGTACATATATTGGCCAATATCTGTTTGCTCATCAACCACTCCACGGTGACCTCAGATCTGATGAGTCCTACGCTGACATTCCTGTCCTCCTTGCCCTCCCTATCCCACTTCTAAGTGGGTGGACACCATCTCAATCTCAGACCACTTGGGGGCAATGAACCCCTGGAAATGAAAAGATAAATATATTAAGTTTTTAAAAAAAAAACATAAGTTTTTTAATTTTCTCCTCATATATAAACCGCTTAATAGCATGTGTACATTTTTGGTAGTAACTGAGTGATGCAGTGAATTTTTTTCTGCTTGTTTGATCCTGCATCGCAGCTTGCACCAGTTCACACTATATCTTCAGTGCTGTCCAGTTTTTTTCTCTTTATGTCTAATATGTGGAGTTGCTGGCTCCACAGCTACACTTAGCACCCTCATCGCCCCCAGGTGGTCTGAGGTTGAGATGGTGTCCACTCACTTAGATGTGGGATAGGGAGGACAAGGAGGACAGGGATGTCAGCGTAGGACTCATCAGATCTGGGGTCACCGTGGAGTGGTTGATGAGCAAACAGATATTGGCCAATATATGTACCAAGAACCCCAGTAAATAAAAAGATAAGAATATTGAGTTTTTTTTTAAGTTTTTAATTTTTTTCCTCATATATAAACCGCTTATTAGCATGTGTACATTTTTGGTAGTAACTGAGTGCTGCAGTGAATTTTTTTCTGCTTATATATATAGATATATTTGGAGGCTCTGCTGAGCTGCATATATGATTTGGAGTCTGTATATAATATATGCAGGCTTTGTCAGCCCAACAGCAGCCACCAAATAATATATACAGCACAGCCTCCAAAAGATATATACAGCACAACCTCCAAATAATATAAATAATATATACACTACAACAGCAGCCTACATATAGCCTAGCAGCAACCTCCATATACCCATATACCCCATCACAGCCTCTGGATAATATATATATATATATATATATATATATATATATATATATATATATATATATACCGTGTTTCCCCGAAAGTAAGACCCTGTCTTACATTCTTTTGGGGGCCAAAAGTGGCCCCCTGTCTTACTTTCGGGGGGGGCCTTACATTGGCGGCCCCAGCCATCACCCATCCATCCACACTGCGCACACACACACACACACACACACACACACATCCATAGATCCATACATACACAGATCCATCCATCCATTCACACTGCACACACACACACACACACATCACACATACCCCCCCCCCCCATACAGCTGCGCTGCCGGTACTTACCGGCACAGCTGTTCGGTGTCCCTGTCCCTGGTGTCCCCGGTGCTCCCGGCGTTCCTCTGTGTGGTGCAGCCTCATAACTATGTCATCCGGGCTGCCGGGCATATCCCGTTCATAGCCCGTCCATTCACAGCCCCCCGGCCCTCTCTCTGTAATCACGGAGCTTCCGGAAGCTCCGGTATCCAGGCAACAGCAGAGCGTGATGACGTCGGGCCAAAACGTCTCGGAGCGCCTATGCTGATTGGCTCAGGCGTCTGAGCCAATCAGCATAGCCGCTCCGATGACGCTCTGGCCTCTGATTGGCCAGACGTTGTCATGCTGCTGTTGCCTGGATACCGGAGCTTCCGGAAGCTCCGTGATTAGAGAGAGAGGGCCGGGGGCTGTGAATGGACGGGCTATGAACGGGATATGCTCGGCAGCCCGGATGACATCGTTATGAGGCTGCACCACACTGAGGAACGCCGGGAGCACCGGGGACACCAGGGACGGGGACACCGAACAGCTGTGTCGGTAAGTACCGGCAGTGCAGCGGTATGGGTGTGTGTGTATGGGTGTGTGTGTGTGTGTGTGTGTGTGTGTGTGTGTGATGTATGGATGTGTGTGTGTGTGTATGCATGTGTGTACCCCTCCCCCCCCGTGTTTCCCTGATAGTAAGACCCCCCCTCCCCCCTACCCTGCCTTACATTTGGGGGGGTCTTACATTAGCAGACCCCCCCGTCCCCCCCACCCTGTCTTACTTTCGGGGGGGTCTTACTATCGGGGAAACACGGTATATATATATATATATAACCAAGCAAAGCCTCCATATAGCCAAGCAGCAGACTCCATACACCCCAGAGCAGACTCCATACACCCCAGCACAGCATCCATGTACCGAAGCAGCAGCCTCCATATACCCCGGCAAAGCCTCCATATACCCCAGTACAGCCTTCATATAGCCCAGCACAACCTCCATTTGAAGATATACCAGGGCCACATATCCATACATTTTAGGGTTCCATTATTAGATGCAAAATTCCATGTCTAATAAAGGAGCCCTAAAATTGATGGGCATGTGATCCTGGTGTATCTTCATTTGATGTTTCAAGTAGTGGAATCCAGTCATCTAACAGGAGCCTGGGAATGCAAGGGTTTAGTAACAGGTGAGTAGCACTCCCCCTTCCCCACCCCTCTTCACATGTGACAGCCTCAATATACCCCAGCATCAGCCTCCATATACCCCAGCATCAACGACCATGTACCCCAGTACAGCCTCCATAGAGCTCAGTATAGCCTCCATATAACTCAGAATAGCCTCCATATAGCCCAGCAGCCTCCAAATAACATATAATATGATGGTTCTCTTCCTGGTATATATGTCTCCATCCTGGCCTCATCTTGGTAAATATAATCCCCAATGGTGCTGCACACAGTTAAAAAAAATAAACATTCATAGTCAACTTCCCTCTGATCCCCTGGCAATGTCCTCCTCAGATGCTGTTCCCATCCCTGCTTCAGGTCCCATCTGTATTACCTCCTCATTACCTGCACAGCTGCCTCCATGTGATGAGGTGGCAGGGTGATGACCTTATCACTCTGCTGCAGTGCAGGTAATGAGGGGGAAGCTCTACTACCCTGGTAGCCAGCACATGGCTAATTTGGATTCCATGCAAAGTAGCCATGTGGACTGGAAGTGCTGCAGTGCTCACTCAGCTGCTGCCCAAGTGTCCCTGATGGTCCCCTCACTGTCAGGGCTGCCTGTCCCTGATGGCGAGTGGGCCCTCCCAGCTTGCCCTGGTATGCCGGGTGCTGACGCTGACCCTGCTTTATACATTTGGGAGGAACTGCTCTCACTCATACATTTGAAAGGTCCCTTCCCTGATTGTTATTGTGATAGTGGAATACATATTCTCAAGCACTTTACAATGCCAACTAAAACAAGCTCTATGGTATTTTGGGCTTTGCCCTACTCTTCCTCTAGTACCACCATATCAACTTAGTCATCATGCAGCACTTTCTTCAAATTATGAGAAGGCCAGCAGGTGTCATGAAACCTGATTTTTGGCAGGGTCCTCGATTATACATTTCGGAAGGCTGTCTATGAATTTGGGAGAGTCCTCTTCTGTACATTTGGGAGGGCCTACAAATATTCATTTGGGAGTGCCCTTTTCTATACATTTCATAGGTTCCTCCCTTACTCATAATTATTAGCTAGATAGTGGAACAAGCAGCACCACCAAATCTTACACGGTACAGTCTCACTAGCGAAGAGCCTGGTCTGCACAATCCTCAACCCTGTCCTCCTTCCTCGCACCATCATGAGCCCCATGTTTTTATGTTCCCTTTTGCTACATTCTGGCCTGATACCGTTCCCCATTTGAAAGATACCTGAGTAGGTGGGGAGGTGATACACGAATATTTGAGCACCCATAGCCTGAAGAAAGCCATGTTGGGGAATGGCAATTACTGTCTGAAGAGGCGAAGGATGATGATAATAAGACACAATTGGTATCATGTCTGCCTAACATCTCAACTCAGATGGAGGATCAGATTGAAGAAATGAAACACGAGATGGTGGAGGATGCAGCTACTGATCCAACCAGGCATGATGGCTTACTTAGCAAGCACAGCAGTACACATGGGGAGAGATGCATAGCACCCCTACAGGCAGGAAGAGTCAGTGGTTTTATCAGAGGGAGAACGTGGTCAACTACTGCCCAGACCATTACCACTCAACTAGATCCCAGTGCCAGGGTGCATTGTTTCCCAGTATGGAAGTTTTTGAATAAAAGTCCTTTAGATAAAAGGACAGAAATTTGTAATATTCGTCTTACCAAGCCGAGCAAAGGCAGAACCACTGCCAACCTGAGCACCACTAGCATGCTCCGACACATGGCATCTAAGCAAACCAGTAGGAAGTCAGAATGTTTGGGTACAAAACCTATGTCTGAAGGTGAAACTACTGCCATTTCCCCTGTGCTACATCCTTCCAATCAGCTGTCCTGGAAGCAGATGCTGATGCCTTTTGTTCACAATCGAACAGTTATACAGACACAAAAATCATCATTAACGACTTCCACTTTGTTGTCCCACAGTGTTCAGTTGTCCCTTTTCCTGAGGTTGGAAAGGGAGCAGAAAAACTTAGCTACCACCAACAGGCGCAAACCTAAACAAACACATTACAAGATTGCTAACCCTGGAAATGTTGCCATTTTGGCTTTTGAATACTGAGTCTGTCTGCAACCTTTTGGCAGTGGCTGGCTAACTGTACTCAGTTCCCCGCCACAACTATTTTTCCATGCATTACAGAAGCACATGTCCCTCAATATCACTCATGCTCTGACTAATGCAGTAACCATGTCCACCTAACAACAGAAATATGGACAAGTTCATATAGACAGGTACAATACGTTTCCATGACAGCACACTGGGTGAACCTGATGGAGACAGACTCAAAGCATGGGACATTACACATCCTACCCAGGCAAACTTCAATCAGGGTTTCTTTTTCCTTGCATGCTATTAATATTCAACTGTCTTTAATCCCTTCTATCACACTAATGACACTGCACCAGGTCATCGGGAGGAGCTGGTTAAAGTGCCGGGTATTGCCAATTCTAATAATGCATCAATTTCTGGGGCAGCTGCTATGCTGTAGACTGGGGAAGCACTCACAATGGGCCTCACCACACTGAGAATACCAGCCCCAAATTGCCTCATTTCACCTTGGCTGGTATTAAAAACAGGGCAAAGGCTATGGCCCCTTTCACATCTATGCGTTTGCTGCGTTTTGCTTCATTTGCGTTTTTTATGCGTTTGTACCGCAAAAACGCATGAAAACGCATGCGTTTTTGTCCCCATTGATTTTAATGGGAGCGCATGAAAAACGCATGCGAAAACGCATGTCAAAACGCATGTGTGATTGGGAAAACGCAAAACGCATGCGTTTTTGCAAATGCAGCTCAAAACGTGGCAAACAACGTTTTTGGCTGCTTTTGCAAAAACGCATCCGTTTTGCGTTTTTGCAAACGCACATGCGTTTTGACATGCGTTTTTGCATGCGTTTTTCATGCGTTCCTATTAAAATCAATGGGGACAAAAACGCATGCGTTTTCATGCGTTTTTGCGGTACAAACGCATAAAAAACGCAAATGAAGCAAAACGCAGCAAACGCATAGATGTGAAAGGGGCCTATGCGTTTTTTAAATTATTTATTTAAATAATTCTAAAAAAAAATGGGCCCGCTTGTATTTTTTTGTGCATCTGTGATTGGCTATTAGATCCAGTGCAGTGAATATTTAATGAGGTTACAAAGCTGGACCTGGAAGTAGTGTACCTGCAGCACTGAAGACTCGATAGGTATAATTCTCCCACTTTAATCCCCATTTTGCTTCCCTTTTCCCTTGGCCCCAAGCCCCGTTAGCCACCATTTTATAACTGTAAAGTTCAGGTCCTGATAGACTTATATGAAGTTTGGGGTTCAGGCTCAAGCTCGGATCAAAATCAGTCCCCAAACCCGGACTTTAAAAAAAGTCTGCCTGGATCTACCGAACCAGAACATCTGCGGGTTCACCTCCCTTTAGTCATATTCTGTACATATTACATGTGTTTCTAGTGTGTTTCCCCAGTGCAAATGCACTAAAAACTCATGTTTTTTAACCTGTGTTTTTTCATCATCTAATGTAAATCTATAAGGAAAATCTGCACATGAAACTCAGCGCACCTGCAAGAGAAATTGACGTGTTGCCGATTTTAAATGCACATCGCACACAGCACATAGCATAACATACACAGACCCTTTGGAGTCTCTTCACAAACACGTATTTGTGGTCTTTTATGACGTTAAAAAATGCAATAATTTTCATGCAAATGAATTTATTATTTTAACTTCACATTTTTGGATTTAGACATTGTAACATTATATTTTTTCCAATTTTAGAGAAGAGCCTACAGCAGTTTTTAGTGCACTATATTTTTCACTGATGACTCTGACAGCAACCATTCTGACAAAGATTTTCCAATCAAGTCGCATGAGGTCTAATAGATCTATTTAATAGTGTGTACAAAAAAAGTTTCATTTTTCCAAAGGATGCTATGTATGAAACCAATCCCAGGATGTTTTCAGGTGGTTATCTGCTTCCTGATAGCAAGAAAATAAAATACCTGAATTGGCCATGGGTCTCTAAATATCAAACTGGAATAATCAGAAACACAGGCAGGAGTATGTGCCACTTTAAGCTTTGCTCAAATAACTCTTGGAGATTTCATGTAAAAAAAAAAAGATTATAACCAACCTTTCTGTCTACATCTTTTGCTCTACCATACTCTAATATATGGTATGGATCTGTTGAATGTAGTTATATTAACAATGTACATAACTAATGCATTAAATTTGTCACTTAATCATAAAAAGTGATTTTATATAGTCATAGTTAGTCAATTTTGTTTTGCAATTGGTAGATTAATGCTTGCCTATTTGTAGCATTAATGTCATGAAGCCTTTAGGAAAAAGGGAAACCGGGCACCTGATCTGCCCCTCAAGTTAGGGAGCCCTGAACTATCCGAACTTAGGGGTTCTCTTGATGGTGGAGAGGCCTGGGTCTCCACCCTGGTACTGCTCCTGTACAGCCCTGTAATGATTCAACTCCCTCTCCCCTCGGAGCTGGAAAGTAAAGAAACCCACAGATAAGGACAGACATGGGAGAATCAAAACACAAGCTTACAGCATGCACACACATAGAGAATACAATATGTTATATGGGAGAAAACAAGTACAAGCAGGAGCTAAAAATACAAAAAGGTAGTTTCCACCAAACACCAAACTAGAAGCAAATGTTTCTAAATACCTGAAACACCAAGAACAGGACCAATATCGCTGGAGCAAAGCTGAAGTTATAATCATCATAGGAGACTGGGCTCCACAATACTTAAAGGTTGGAGACAGCAAAAACAGGACAGAGACAACTAAAAACTCCAACAACAAATTATCAGACATCAGAAAGTTAACTCCTGCAGAGCAGAACAGTGCATGACAACTAGTGGTCAGCATCAAGTGTAATTTTGATTAAAGGGGTTGTTGGTCTCAACTGATAATTCTATAGCCACTCTTTGTGACTACAGATTTATCCATCCTCCTAGCACACACACTGTGTTCTGCGAGGATTCACGTTTCTTAACCGGGAAAGGACTGTAGGTATGTGGTATGCATGTTCCTGGCCAGGGTGAGGGCCCCTTGTCTGACTGGCTGCTCCATTTGTGTGCTTGCACCTTTGATCATATGGTAACTATTGGGTGTTCCTCATGCTAAGTCAATTTCCCATGGCTAGACTTTATTCTGTCTCTTTTACTGAGGATCATGTGATTTACCTTTGTCTCCTTTGAGATCTCTGTGAATCTTACATGGCTATTCCATTGTATATGCCCTATTTGACACATGGGGATATTGTGATCAGGTTATAAATCAATCTCTCGATCCTCAATTGTGAATAGCATGATTTAGCCTCAGTATTGACACTTTCTGTACTGTATATGCCATTTTTTGTCATAACTTGAGATTATTTGCACCCTTGTGTATATATTTCAGCACCTTTGCAGTCAGTCACTTTGTACAGCAGTTCTCTGCTTTTTTAATTGTTTTTATCATTGTCCATATATCTTGTTTTTGTTATGATTTTTCACTAATAAAATGATATTTATACTTATATTTATATTCTACTGGCTTTGATCCCAATCCATTTTCCACGCTACTTTTTCTTTTGATTTACTGATGTTCCTGGCCAGCGTTGCCACTAGGAATTTCAAGGCCACTCACTGGCAACATTTTGGGCCCCCCCTGAGACTCCCCTAGCATCCACCCCAGCTCTGCCTTCACACCAGCACACAAATTTATATATATATATATATATATATAGACCATATAACAAAATAGAACTGCAGCACTCCTTTCAGGTGTTTCCCAGCCTTTATTGGCCTACAGGCAAACGTTGTGACGTTTCAGTCAATATATGACTTTCTTCAAGGCTGTAGACCAATAAAGACTGGGAAACATCTGAAAGGAGTGCTGCAGTTCTATTTTGTTATATGGTCTGCAAGTAAGAGTGACTGAAGTACAAAGTGCTGCTCCTATTTTTTTATTTTTATACAATTGTTCTAGAGAGATTTAAGCACTTTATTGTTTCACTGAAATGGAACCAGGCAAATTTATTTATACAGAGGATGATGAAGATAATATTTTGAGAGGTGCAGAAGGTGGTATTGATTTTTTAAGTGTTCCAACAACCATTAATCTGAAGTGAAGATATGAAAACGATGCTAAGAAGGTTTTGTCATTGGAATTACATCTAATTATGTTGGGACAATACTATAGAAATAAGAAAATTCCAGGGGGACTGAGATCTAATGTGCACCCCACCCTATTTTGGGGGGATACTGAATTTTGCAACACGTTTGTGGCATTGTCTAACAAATATGCTATGGAGACACTGTGTTATTATATATTTAGTACATTCAACAACAAATAGCAAAGATGAAAGAGTTTAATAAGGAGACAGAAGGGGAATTGATGAATGTACTTAAAGAGGAAGAGTACCAAAAGTTTAAAAATAGCATGAAGGCAAAATAGGAGAAACAGAGGAAACAGTTGGAGGAGACAAAGCGACAGAAATGGGCCAGGGATTCTGAAGACTATAAACTTGGTACCATATACAACTGGCAGAGAGAAGGACTAAATAGATGACGGAAAAGAGGTCACTATAAAACAACTCATTACATAAGAAAAGATTGCGGTTTAGATAATAAACTGTCTGGTTTTATCCCACATAGACCCAGGAAACCTCAACCAAGAAGATGAAGAGGAGGCAGGGGACAACACCGCCAGCAAAGAAAAAAGAACAAGCCGAAGGGATCACAACAAAAACAACTACGAAAAAAGCATCTGAATTGATCATCAACTTATCCGGTAAACCACTGATTGATATTCAAATTGAAGTGTTTGAAAAGGGTCTAACGTTTTGTATGTCTACTCATGGGGATTGGCTTGTGATAGAGAAGGATCTGGATCAATTCTTTAGGAACGTCAAATTGAAGTACCATTTTCATGATAAGAGCAAGGTATGTGTGTTGAAAAATTGTGAAATAGATATGCAAAGTTTGGGTCTAAAGAAAAGGACTAATTTTGTACCAACAGAAAACGTTCCTGCTGTAGAAGCATTTATAGCGGCAGTATAACAGCAGGTGGAAAATTTTAGAGAAAACACTAAAAAAAAAACTAGTTAGGCCCAATATCACAACAGAGCAGATTAAAAGTATACAAGAACTTGTACATGACGGCAACCTTATCATCAAACCCGCTGATAAAGGGGGTGCGGTCGTCGTGTACTTAAAAGAAGCAGAGAGACAGATGAGTGATCAAAATGTGTACAAAAAGTTAGAAAGAGATCCGAAGTTTGACATACAAAAGAACATACAGAAAATATTAAACAAAGCCAAAATGGAAGGTCATCGATGATGATCTTTATGAATATCTGATGGTGATACACCTGTATTATTTTTCGTCCCAAAAGTGCATAAATCACTAATTGAACCCCCTGGGAGACCGATTGTTGCGGGAATCGACTCGATCTTCTACAACATGGGAATGTTTTTGGAGAAGATTCTGCATCCATTTGCAGTGTCTGCTAAGTCCTATATTAAAAATACAGGGGACTTTTTGGGAAAATTGAGGGAATACAAGGTCAACCCTCCACTAATTTTGGTTTCGTTTGACATTACGTCATTATACACATCGATCAGACATGAAATGGGGATAAGTATAATAGAGAACCTTTTGAGGAAAACGGATTACACAGATCATTGTAAACAATTTATTATGAATTTACTTGAAATCATGCTCAGACAGAACTACTTCTTATTTGGAGACACATTTTTTTGCAGATAATAGGAACTGCGATGGGGGCACGCATGGCGTGCTCATATGCAGGGGCAGTCATGGCGTCACTCGAAGAGGAACACATCTATCTATCCCACCACTTCTCTAAAGTAGAGAGGTGGTGGAGATACATAGATGATGTGTTTGTACTGTGGAAGGGTACGGAAGAAGAACTGACCTATTTTTTCAGACACATTAACAGTATAGATGAAACCATTAAATTTATGAACGTAAAATCATGTGTGGAAATGCAGTTCTTAGACGTGAATGTGACATTAAAAGACAACAAGTTAGTTACATCATTATATGTTAAACCAACAGACAAGAACAAATTACTAAATTACCACAGTGACCATCCAAAAAACATGATTGACTCGATTCCACTGAGCCAAATGGTGAGGGTAGTCAGTGAGGAACAAGAAAAAGATAATGCGATTGAAAAATTATTGATCAAATTTAAAGAGAGAGACTATCCCGAAAAAATGTTAAGACAACAAAAGGAAAAAGTAAAACGATTAACATCAAAGAAAAAAAGAGAGTCACAGGATACCCCTTATTCTCACTTATGGGTAAGAAACAAAAGCTCTGGTGGATGTAGTTAGGAAACAATGGGGAATGTTAGGTAATTGTTTACCCTACATTAAAGAATTCATTAATGCCCCTCTAATTTCATACAAAAGAGGAAGAAATTCAAAGGATATCTTGGTAAAGTCAGATGCGGGTACTCTAAAGAGGTCCAAACAAACCACATTAACTGGGAACAAAAGGACGGGTTTTTATCCATGCGTTAATTGTATAAACTGCACTTTAATGTTAAAAGCTGATAAATTCAGCCACCACTCCACAGGTATAGAGTACAAAATAAGGCACTTTCTAATGTGTGACTCTGACTTTGTTATTTACATGTTAGAATGTCCATGTAAATTATGGTACATCGGAGAAACGACCCTAGACTTCAAGACAAGAATCAGCCAACATCGTTACAGTATCAGAAAAAAAGACATTGAATTTGCCAGTGTCAAAACACTTTGCAGAAGCCAAACATACAGAAAAAAACTTGAAGTTTAGATTGATTGATGCAGTACCACCAATGAGGAGAGGGGGGACAGAGTTAAGGTCCTAAAAACAAAAGAATTACAATGGATTCATAGGTTGACCACACTAAAACCTGATGGTCTAAACATAGACTACAAACTGCTCACAATTTTTTGAGATACTATCTTGAATCAGAATCTGTATAATATAAGTAACTAAAAAAGTGACACTGGAAGAAAGTCATATATTGACTGAAACGTTGCAAAATTTGCCTGTTGGCCAATAAAGGCTGGGAAACACCTGAAAGGAGTGCTTCAGTTCTATTTTGTTATATGGTCTGTAAGTAAGAGTGACTGAACACCACTCTGGACTGATTTGCACCCAACTTATGAGTACAAAGTGCTGCTCCTATTTTTTGATTTACATATACCGTATATACTCGTGTATAAGCCGACCCGTGTATAAGCCGACCCCCCTACTTTTGCCCCCAAAACCTGGGAAAACCTATTGACTCGCGTATAAGCCGAGGGTGGACCCCAGCACAGGTATACAGCCCCCAGAATTGTGGTATACAGCAGCCCCCAGCACAGGTGTATACAGCAGCCCCCAGCACAAGTGTATACAGCAGCCCCCAGCACAGGTGTATACAGCAGCCCCCAGCACAAGTGTATACAGCAGCCCCCAGCACAGGTGGTGTATACAGCAGCCCCCAGCACAGGTGGTGTATACAGCAGCCCCCAGCACAGGTGGTGTATACAGCAGCCCCCAGCACAGGTGGTGTATACAGCAGCCCCCAGCACAGGTGGTGTATACAGCAGCCCCCAGCACAGGTGGTGTATACAGCAGCCCCCAGCACAGGTGGTGTACACAGCAGCCCCAAGCACAGGTGGTGTATACAGCAGCCCCCAGCACAGGTGGTGTATACAGCAGCCCCCAGCACAGGTGGTGTATACAGCAGCCCCCAGCACAGGTGGTGTATACAGCAGCCCCCAGCACAGGTGGTGTATACAGCAGCCCCCAGCACAGGTGGTGTATACAGCAGCCCCCAGCAGTGTGATATACAGGGCCCCTCAGCAGCGGTCTACATGGTCCCCGACGGCCCCCGGCAGTGGTATACAGCCCCCCCGCCTAGTACCGGGCCCCCATGCTGCGGCACAGCATACAGTAGCTCATACATTACCATCTCCTGCAGCGCGCGCTTCCTCCATCTCCCGCCCGGCTTGTTGCTGTAGTGTCATGTGACGAGCGGACGCGCCAGTCACATGACACTACAGGAAGATGCCGGCTGGGACATGGAGGAGCCGCGCGCTGCAGGGAGAGATGGTAGTGTATGAACTACTGTATGCTGTGCCGCAGCATGGGGGCCCGGTACTAGGCGGGGGGGCTGTATACCACTGCCGGGGGCCGCCAGGGGCTGTGTCCGACAATATGCACTGCATCCCCTTGCCGGGGATGGACAGGGGGATGCGTGCATATCAATGAGGCGGGCCCACGTGACCGCGCGGTGTCACTGCAGCCCCCTCCTGCCTCCTTCTGCCCCCAGTCAGAGCCCCCGTCCCCGTCACACTCAGCACACACATGTATATACTCGTGTATAAGCCGAGGGGGGACTTTTCAGCCCAATTTTTGGGCTGAAAAAGTCGGCTTATACACGAGTATATACGGTATATATATATATATATATATATATATATAACTAGAAAAAAATACTCTGCAGCACTCGGTTACTACCAATGATGTACATATGCTAATAAGCTATATATATATGAGAAAAAAGTTCAAAACTTACGTTTTTTCAAAAAACTCATATATATAGCTTATTAGCATATGTACATCATTGGTAGTAACCGAGTGCTGCAGAGTATTTTTTTCTAGTTATTTGATCCAGCAGCCCTGCTGGCACCGGTTCACATTAGTCTGTGAGTGCTATGCAGTTTTTTTCTGTTTTGTATCTTATGGAGTGGCTGGCTCCATGCTGCAATTTGCACCCTTGTTGACTGCAGGTGGTCTAGGGTTGAGATGGAGTCTGCCGACTGAGAGGTGGGGGGTGAACAAGGAGGATAGGGATATCAGCGTACGACTCGTTGGACCTGAAGTCACTTTGTCGCAGTCGACGAGCAAACAGACATTGGCCAATGTGTGTACCAAGAACTTCAGAAATAAAAAGATAAGATTTTGAGTTTTTTGAAAAAACGTAAGTTTTAAAATTTTTTCTCATATATATATAGCTTATTAGCATATGTACATCATTGGTAGTAACCGAGTGCTGCAGAGTATTTTTTTCTAGTTATTTGATCCAGCAGCCCTGCTGGCACCGGTTCACATTAGTCTGTGAGTGCTATGCAGTTTTTTTTCTGTTTTATATATATATATTATAGAGTTAGAGGTAGGTGGAAGGTCCTTAAAGATGATTTCAGGGAATTAGGCTGCAAGCTTAAGGCAAGGACCTCCAAGGTAGTATTCTCTGAAATACTGCCTGTACCACGTGCCACACCAGAGAGGCAAAGGGAGATTAGGGAGATAAATAAGTGGCTCAGGAATTGGTGTAGAAAGGAGTGGTTTGGGTTCCTGGAGAACTGGGCCGACTTCTCTGTTGGCTACAGGTTCTATGCTAGGGACGGGCTGCACCTCAATGGGGAGGGTGCAGCTGTGCTGGGGGAGAAAATGGCTAGAAGGTTGGAGGAGTGTTTAAACTAGGGATTGGGGGGGAGGGTATTCATTGTATAGGAGGGGAAGATAGTGTAAATAGTAACCTGGGCACAAGTAATAAAATTGGGGGTGGCATGGGGGGTGGGGTTAGAACAGTCAATCTAGTAGGAAGGAATAGAGGTAAAGAGAGATGCATAAAGTGCATGTACACTAATGCCAGAAGTCTCACCAACAAAATGGAGGAATTAGAATTGATTTTGTTGGAAAATAATTATGACATGGTGGGGATTTCGGAGACTTGGCTGGACGAGTGCCATGACTGGGCTGTTAATTTACAGGGCTATTGTCTGTTCAGAAATGACCGCACAAATAGGCGTGGAGGAGGTGTATGTTTATACGTAAAATCATCCTTAAAACCCATCCTGCGTGATAATATAGGTGAATCTAATGGAAATGTAGAGTCCCTGTGGGTGGAGATAAGGGGAGGGGGAAAAAATAATAAATTACTGATAGGGGTTTGTTATAGGTCCCCAACAATGATGGAAGTGGAGGAGAATATCCTCATAAAGCAAATAGATGAAGCAGCGACTCAGGGAGAAGTCATTATTGTGGGGGACTTCAACTACCCTGAAATACATTGGGGATCAGAAACCTGCAGTTCCAGCAAAGGTAATAAGCTTTTGAAAACTATGAGAGACAGTTACCTTTCACAACTGGTTCAGGACCCAACAAGAAGGGGGGCACTGCTGGACCTAATATTAACTAACAGGCCGGACCGCATATCAAATATACAGGTTGGAGGTCACTTGGGTAATAGTGATCATAACTTAATAAGCTTTCAAGTATCCTTTACTAAGATGTGTAGTAGAGGGGCTACAAGGACACTAAACTTCAGGAAGGCAAATTTCCAACGGTTGAGAGATGATCTTAGTGCAATAAACTGGGACGATGTCCTGAGACATAAAAGTACACAACACAAATGGGAGATGTTTATTAGCATCCTGAATAGGATCTGTGCACAATATATACCCTATGGGAATAAGCATGCTAGAAATAGGAGGAAACCACTATGGCTAAATAAAGCGGTAAGAAGTGCAATATGTGACAAAAAGAAAGCATTTAGGGAATTAAAGCAAGTAGGTAGTGATGAGGCATTAAATAAATACAGAAAATTAAATAACATTTGTAAAAAGCAAATCAAGGCAGCAAAGATTGAGACAGAGAGACTCATTGCCAGAGAAAGTAAAAAGAATCCCAAAATATTTTTTAACTACATAAATAGTAAGAAACTAAAAAATGATGGTGTTGGCCCCTTTAAAAATAGTCTGGGTGAAATGGTGGATGAGGATGAGGAAAAAGCCAATATGCTAAATAACTTTTTTTCAACAGTATTTACACAAGAAAATCCCATGACAGACAATATGATCAGTGATAACAAAAAGTCTCAATTAAATGTCACCTGCTTAACCCAAGAGGAAGTACGGCATCGTCTAAAAATCACTAAAATTGACAAATCCCCGGGCCCGGATGGGATACACCCCAGAGTGCTGCAGGAATTAAGTACTGTCATAGATAGACCATTATTTTTAATATTTAAAGATTCCATAATAACAGGGTCTGTACCACAGGACTGGCGTATAGCAAATGTGGTGCCAATATTCAAAAAGGGGACAAAAACTGAACTTGGAAATTATAGGCCAGTAAGCTTAACCTCTACTGTGGGTAAAATCCTAGAGGGTTTTCTAAGAGATGCTAGACTGGAGTATCTGAAGAAAAATAACCTCATGACCCATTATCAACATGGTTTTACGAGGGAGCGGTCCTGTCAAACTAATCTGATAAGCTTCTATGAAGAAGTAAGTTTTGGACTGGACCAAAGAAATGCAGTGGATGTGGTGTATATGGACTTTTCAAAAGCTTTTGATACGGTGCTACACAAAAGGTTGATACATAAAATGAGGGCAATGGGGATAGGGGAAAATATGTGTAAGTGGGTTAAGAACTGGCTTAGTGATAGGAAACAAAGGGTGGTTATTAATGGAACACACTCAGAATGGGTCACAGTTAACAGTGGGGTACCACAGGGGTCAGTGTTGGGCCCGCTTCTATTTAATATATTTATTAATGACCTTGTAGGGGGCATACAGAGTAGAATCTCAATATTTGCAGATGACACTAAACTCTGCATGGTAATCAATACAGAGGAGGACAATTTTATATTACAGGAGGATTTATGTAAACTAGAAGCTTGGGCTGCTAAATGGCAAATGTGCTTTAATGGGGATAAATGTAAAGTCATGCACTTGGGCAGAGGAAACAAAAGGTTTAATTATGTGCTTAATTGTAAAACACTGGGCAAAACTGTCACTGAAAAAGATCTGGGTGTATGGGTAGATGACAAACTCACATTTAGTGGCCAGTGTCAGGCAGCTGCTGCAAAGGCAAATAAAATAATGGGATGCATTAAAAGAGGCATAGATGCTCATGAGGAGAACATAATTTTACCTCTATACAAGTCACTAGTGCGACCACACTTAGAATACTGTGTACAATTCTGGTCTCCGGTGTATAAGAAAGACATAGCTGAACTAGAGCGGGTCCAGAGAAGAGCGACAAAAGTCATTAGAGGACTAAGGGGTCTGCAATACCAAGACAGGTTATTAAACTTGGGGTTATTTAGCTTGGAAAAACAAAGGCTTAGGGGTGATCTTATAATAATGTATAAATATATGAGGGGACAGTACAGAGACCTTTCTAATGATCTCTTTACTCTTAGGCCTGAGACTGGGACAAGGGGGCATCCTCTACATCTCGAGGAAAGAAGGTTTAATCATAATCACAGATGCGGATTCTTTACTGTAAGAGCAGTGAGACTATGGAACTCTCTGCCACATGCTGTTGTAATGAGTGAGTCACTACTAACATTTAAGAGGGGCCTGGATGCCTTTCTTGAAAACTATAATATTACCAGTTATACATACTAGATTCTTTGATAGGACGTTGATCCAGGGAATTAGTCTGATTGCCGTATGTGGAGTCAGGAAGGAATTTTTTCCCCCAATGTGGAGCTTAGTGTTGCCACATGTTTTTTTTTTTGCCTTCCTCTGGATTAACATGTTAGGCTATGGGTTGAACTAGATGGACTTAAAGTCTTCCTTCAACCTTAAAAACTATGTTACTATGTTACTATATATATATACAGTCATGGCCAAAAGTTTTGAGAATGACACCAAAATTATATTTTCACATGATCTGCTGCCCTCTGGTTTTTATTTGTGTTTGTCTGATGTTTATATCACATACAGAAATATAATTGCAATCATATTATGAGTACCAAAAGGTTTTATTGACAGAATGAGTTAATGCAGCAAGTCAATATTTGCAGTGTTGACCCTACTTCTTCAGGACCTTTGCAATTCTCTCAGGCATGCTCTCAACTTCTGGACCAAATCCTGACTGATAGCAGTCCATTCTTGCATAATCAATGCTTGCATTTTGCCAGAATTTGTTGGTTTTTGTTTGTCCACCCGTCTCTTCGTGATTGAGCACAAGTTCTCAATGGGATTAAGATCTGGGGAGTTTCCAGGCCATGGACCCAAAATCTCTATGTTTTGTTCCCTGAGCCATTTAGTTATCACCTTTGCTTTATGGCAAGGTGCTCCATCATGCTGGAAAAGGCATTGTTGAGCACCAAACTGCTCTTGGACGGTTGGGAGAAGTTGCTCTTGGAGGACATTCTGGTACCATTCTTTATTCATGGCTGTGTTTTTAGGCAAGACTGTGAGTGATCCGATTCCCTTGGCTGAGAAGCAACCCCACACATGAATGGTTTCAGGATGCTTTACAGTTGGCATGAGACAAGACTGGTGGTAGCGCTCACCTCTTCTTCTCTGAATAAGCTGTTTTCCAGATGTCCCAAACAATCGAAAAGGGGATTCATCAGAGAAAATGACTTTACCCCAGTCCTCAGCAGTCCACTCCCTGTACCTTTTGCAGAATATCAGTCAGTCCCTGATGTTTTTTCTGGAGAGAAGTGGCTTATTTGCTGCCCTCCTTGAAACCAGGCCTTGCTCAAAGAGTCTCCGCCTCACAGTACGTACAGAAGCACTCACACCTACCTGCTGCCATTCCTAAGCAAGCTCGGCACTGCAGATAGTCCGATCCCTCAGCTGAAACAGTTTTAAGATACGGTCCTGGCGCTTGCTGGTCTTTCTTAGGTGCCCTGGAGCCTTTTTGACAACAATGGAAGCTCTCTCCTTGAAGTTCTTGATGATGCGATAGATTGTTGACTGAGGTGCAATCTTTCTAGCTGCGATACTCTTCCCTGTTAGGCCATTTTTGTGCAGTGCAATGATGGCTGCACGTGTTTCTTTAGAGATAACCATGGTTAACTGAAGAGAAACAATGATACCAAGCACCAGACTCCTTTTAAAATGTCCAGTGGTGTCATTCTTACTTAATCATGACTGATTGCTCGCCAGCCCTGTCCTCATCAACACCCACACCTGTGTTAATGGAACAATCACTAAAACGATGTTAGCTGCTCCTTTTAAGGCAGGACTGCAATGATGTTGAAATGTGTTTTGGGGGTTAAAGTTCATTTTCTAGGCAAATATTGACTTAGCAAGCAATTGCTGTTAAGCTGATCACTCTTTATGACATTCTGGAGTATATGCAAATTGCCATTAGAAAAACTGAAGCAGTAGACTTTGTTAAAATTAATATTTGTATAATTCTCAAAACTTTTGGCCATGACTGTATATATACATAAATTAATATATACACACACACAATAGAGACTGCTTTGGGCTGTGTACACAATAGAGACTTCTGCTGGCTGAACACACAAGAAAGTGCACAATAGAGACTGCTTGCTGTATACACAATAGAGACTGCTGCAGGCTCTATATGCAACAGAGATATCTGCGGGTCATATACGTAATGGAGACTGCTGCTGGCTGTATATGCAATAGAGAAAGCTGCGGGCCATATAGACAAAAGAGACGGCTGCTGGCCATATACACAATTGAGATGGCTGCAGGCCATATACGCAATGGATATGGCTGTGGACCGTATATACTATGGAAGGCTGCAGGCTGTAGACACGATGGAGACAGCTGCAGGCCATATACACAATAGATGGCTGCTGGCCATATGCACAATAGAGACTGCCACCTGTATACACAGAGGCTGCTGGCCGTATACACATTTGAGACTGCCAGCTGTTTACACAGAGACTACTGGCCTTATACTCATTACAAACAGCCAGCTGCATATTAGAGACTGACAGCCAGTTACACAGAGACTGATGGCTATATACACATTAGAGACTGTCGACTATATACACTGATACTGCTGGCTGTATACTTATTAGAGACTGACAGCCGTATGCACAGAGTGCAGGCCATATGCACATTAAAGAGTGTATACGCTCACTAGTCATGTGGTTGCTGGCAAGATGCATTATGCACAATTGTGGTCAGTTCCAGGCTTAATTAAGCAACGAATCTTCACAGCGCACTGTGCAAGTGCTGGGAAGATTGATAAGTCTGCAGGCACAACAAGTGACTTCAGTATTATCATTTTTAAATGGGACAACCCCTTTAAGAATTATTCCATTCTTCTGCCATCTTTGACTTTACTGTCAAATGTATATTTATTTAAACAAACTGGAAAAAGTTATCTAAACCACTATTATCTTAATAGAAATGAGAATACAGAAGTTTCCTACTTACAATATTATGAATATAATATATGTCTCAAATAATTTTGTAGTTTTCTGACGACTGTGCATTCTTTAAATTTTAAATCATGTCAAATTCTTCTACTCATCGGATTATTGAACAAATTTTACAGTTGTAGATTTATTAAACATGACGTAATTCCATAAGATATATCTTTATTTATTAAATTGTCCTTTCTGACATTTTGAATTAACCTGAATTAACAGAGTGACTGACAATCATGTTTAGTAAACAGCACATTGTGTCCATTTTATTCAGTATACACACTGATAAATGGTAGAATTCACCTTTTAGCTTGTAATGCTGCACCACATTTGCAGTCGTCCTGCTTTATTAAGCAAGACTTAACCTGTGTATAAAAATTCTGTTAATGTACATCATGAAACAAAACTCAGCTTTATTATTTTCTTTTCTCCAGGGATTACTGTACGAAAATCAGCATTTCAGGGCTAAAGATTAATTTAAATCATTCATGAACTCGCTGATGAATATTGGGTCTTTAAAGAGAACTACTGTGGATCTTAAATACAATTCTTTAATTGTGGTTACTAATTTCTGGCTAGGAGCTTATCTGTTTTTGAGATTACCTTAGGCAAATAGCAGTAATTGCTTTGAAATAATTTATCTTAAAGATTTTAAAAGTCACTTGAAGGTTAAACAAAAATGGTAATATAGTGTTTCTTGTCTCCCCGCTCCTAACATTATCACTCTGCACAAAGTTAAAAAGGTGTCTAGAGATTCTGCTAAAACTGAAATCCTCAGCATCTCATGGGAACAGTTCTTAAGGAATTGAGCTACTGTATAAGGATGTACACAACAGTATGAGGTCTAAACATATATTGAAAAAATAATGCTGGATTTAATACAGCTATAACTTCATATAGATATTATTTTTATCATTTAACCCTTTATTTTCATTTAGTCCACATTAGATGATAGAGAGCAGTGTCTTGCAACCTTATCCCAACTGAATATCCCATATACCGTATATACTCGTGTATGAGCCGAGTTTTTCAGCCCAAAAATTGGGCTGAAAAGTCCCCCCCTCGGCTTATACACGGGTCATACGGTATGCTGTGGGGGGGGGGGGCTGTGACCGGGGGCTGGAGGAGGCAGGAGGGGGCCGCGGTGACCGCAGGCGGTCACGTGGGGCCGCCTCATTAGTGCAATGAATATGCACGGCATCCCCCCGTCCATCAGCGGCGGGGGGATGCCGTGCATATTGCACTACAAAGCCCCCTCTCCTTAATATGCGTCCCCCAGTAGTAATAAACAGCCCCCCCCTCCTTATCACGTCCCCCCCAGGCTGCGGCAGCTGTGAAAATAACAAACAGTTTATACATCACCTTCCGTCGCAGCTCTCCGCTCCTCCGGTCCTCAGCATCTCCGCTCGCGGCTTCTTCTTCCTTGTTGTGCCGGTGTCATGTGACCGGGCGCAGGAGATGACGTCATTTCCTGCGCGCGGTCACAGAAGTCAGCACATCAAGGAAGAAGAAGCCGCGAGCGGAGATGCTGATGACCGGAGGAGCGGAGAGCTGCGACGGAAGGTGATGTATAAACTGTTTGTTATTTTCACAGCTGCCGCAGCCTGGGGGGGACGTGATAAGGAGGGGGGGGCTGTTTATTACTACTGGGGCTGCTTGATACTACACTGGGGCTGTATACTACCACTGGGGCTGCAATACCACTGGGGCTGCTGTATATAGGGGCTGCAATACCACTGGGGCTGCAATACCACTGGGGCTGCTGTATACAGGGGCTGCAATACCACTGGGGCTGCAATACCACTGGGGCTGCTGTATATAGGGGCTGCTATACCACTGGGGCTGCTGTATACAGGGGCTGCAATACCACTGGGGCTGCTGTATATAGGGGCTGCTGTATACACCACTGGGGCTGCAATACCACTGGGGCTGCTGTATATAGGGGCTGCAATACCACTGGGGCTGCAATACCACTGGGGCTGCTGTATATAGGGGCTGCAATACCACTGGGGCTGCAATACCACTGGGGCTGCTGTATATAGGGCTGCAATATCACTGGGGCTGCAATACCACTGGGCTGCTGTATATAGGGGCTGCAATACCACTGGGGCTGCAATACCACTGGGGCTGCTGTATATAGGGGCTGCAATACCACTGGGGCTGCTGTATATACCACTGGGGGCTGCTGTATATCATACTGCTGGGGCCTGTATACCACTGCTGGGGGCTGTATACCTGTGCTGGGGTCCACCCTCGGCTTATACGCGAGTCAATAGATTTTTCCAGGTTTTGGGGGCAAAAGTAGGGGGTCGGCTTATACACGGGTCGGCTTATACACGAGTATATACGGTACTTTTTTTTTCACTATTCAGGGACCCCTACTCACAATCACATATACTTCTGTCTTCTAGTGAACCTGAATCAGCTTACAAAGATCTCCATGGTGGGAAAACTAGTTGGGAAAAACTAGCAAAGAATCAGAGATTGCAAATACAGGAATGTATTTTAGGATCTAGAAAATGTACTTAATGTGTAACCGCTTTTTACATTTTTATTTAATAGTAATGCAGAGCAAGTGATTATAATAAACTTTCAAGTAGACTTCATAAGTGAAATCTGGAAGAATAGCTTCAAACACCTTCCAGAAGATGTCCTCACTAGACTGTTCCTGAACCTGACATATGCTCATTCTCAGAGAGATCCATCTTCAGCTTCTCTCACACTGAATAGCAGAACCATATAAGGGTGGAGGGGGTGGGGCCTACACAGTGTTCCTGTCTAGCGTGAATATAGCTGATCTGTGTATTTACAGTTTACCTCAGGCTGTCAGCACAGGCTCCTGTGACCTTATTTTGACTCCAGTACATTCACATCAGCTCTCTTCAGCTGTGTTATCAGCTGGTGGCTGTCACACCACACAGCTCTTCAGCTGATTACACAGAGCAGAGGAGATAAGATAAGATCAGAGGAGCCAGTGTGCTGACAGCCTGAGGTAACCTGAGACTCTGATCAGCTGTTCTTTGAATGCTTTGTAGGACCTGCCCCCCCACCCAGTATGTGTCAGGTTTAGAAAAAGACTAGGGGGACATCTTCTGGAAGATTTTTGAAATGATTTCTTCCACATTTCTGTTATGAAGTATAATTGAAAGTTTATTATAATCACTTGCTCTACATTTTTATTAAAAAAAATAAATAAAAGGCGAGTACACTTTAAATAATATTTCAGAAGTGCATTGCATATCACTTTTAATTGACAGAGCATATTTTGACCTTAAAGACCTGGCCAAATTTTTGAAATCTGAGTCATTTTATGAAGTTATAACTATGAAATGCTTAAACAGATCCCAGTGATCTAAGATTTTTTTCTGTGACACATTGTACTTCATTTTAGTTATAAACTTAGTGTGATTTTTTTGTGTTTACTTGTAATTAAATTATAAATTTGGCAAAAAGTTTAGAAGTTTCAGAATTTTCAAACTTTGAATTGTATGCCCTTAACCCAGAGACTTATGTCAGATAAAATAATTATAAATAACATTTACAACATGTCTACTTTACTTTAGCACCATCTTTGTAGCCTTTTTTAGTTAGGAAGTTAGAAGAGTTTAAAGTTTATTACAAATTTCTCAATTTTCTAACAGACAAAGTGGGAGAGCGCACATAGGACCGTAAATGGGATAAGGTGGAAAGGTGCAATGCTAGATACACTCACCTTCTCAAGTTATGATTGTTCCAATCAATTCACAAGCATGAAGAGGATGGTCGCTGCAGACTCCAGTGAATGAAGGTGTTCAGGGAAGAAATTAAGAGACGGGGATTTGAACTATCAGCGCTGACTACGACACCAAACCGGGATACTCTAAAACTCTTTATTGTGCTGAAGCATTTCGTAGCAAATCTGCTACTTTCTTAGGGTGATTGTATTCAAATCCAATCGCTCTGAGAAAGTAGCATATTTGCTACAAAAACGCGTCAGCACAATAAACAGTTTTACAGTATTCCGGTTTGGTGTCGTAGTCAGCGCTGATAGTTCAAATCCCCGTCTCTTCATTTCTTCCATAGTCAATTTTCTAACAAAATATTCAAACCTATTTTTTTAGTGGCTACATCCTATTTCCAGTGACTTTGAAAGGTTCCATGACAGAAAATACCCAAATGGGACACCATTTGAAAAACATCACCCTAAAACTGCTGAAAACTACAATCAAGAAACTTAATAACCTTTCAGGTGCTTCACAGAGATTAATGCAAAGTGAAATGTACAAAGAAAACTTACATTTTTCCTATAAATGTAGATTTAGCTCCAATTTATTTACTTTAAGGAATAGCACAATAGAATACACCTGAACATTTTTCACCTCAGTTTCTTC
The DNA here is from genome assembly GCA_033576535.1 of Allobates femoralis. NCBI lineage: Eukaryota > Metazoa > Chordata > Amphibia > Anura > Aromobatidae > Allobates > Allobates femoralis. The sequence continues at coordinate 547,484,461 of JARQOC010000002.1, forward strand.
AGAGCACACTGATACCCCACTTGTGGTCAGAAATATAAACAGTGGTGCTCAGAACAGAAGGAGCAATATTCGCATTTTGGAAACCAATTTGGCTGAAATAGACTGTGGTCACCATGTTGAATTTGCAGGGCTCCTAAGGTATCTAAATAGTAACTTCCCCCCCACAAGTGACCATTTCATAACCTAGCATTTTATCCAGCATTATAGTGAACTTTTGAACCCACAGTTACCTCGCAGAACTTTGTAAAATGTGGATTTGAAAATGATGGTAACAATAAAATGAACCCAATATTTTGTAACCCAACCTCTCCCAAAGACAGTAATACCCAAAACTTGGCCAAAAACAAATACTTATGTCAGGCCTTGTAAAGAAAACAACGCTATTCACGTTTTTAAATATAAACTTGGACAACATGTTCTATTTACAGAGCCCCTCGGGTGCCAAAAATGAAAAAACACCCACGCGTCATGCCATTTGGCAAACTAAACCATATGACTAATTCAATCTATTGGTGTGATGAGTATTTTAAACCCAGAAATTGCACATCATTTTGTTACATTGTGTTGGGAAATTGAAAACAATTTTTACCAGTAAAATGTTACTTTAGCCTCAAAATTTTAAATCACACAAATGGTACCAGATGAAAATGGACAAGACAGTTTGTTATGCAATTTCTACTGAATGTGGCAGAACTCTATATCTTGTTGTACACTACTATTTGAGTACATGGCAAGGATCAGATAGGAAGGAGTGTGATTCAGTATTCAGAACACAGATTCCGTTTGAATAGATTGTGGCTTCTGAAGGGCCAGATCAGCAAAACAAAAACACAAATGACCACATATTGGAAACTTCACTGCATAAAGAATTAATCTAGGGGTGTAGTGAGTATTCTCAAACACCAGGTACCTCAAAGAACTTTATAACATTGTGAAGTGGAAATATAACAGTTTAGTGTTAAAAATTAGATTTTTTTTATTAGGTACAAATTTGTCAGATACCAAAAGGGTTTAAAGGTTAAACTGGACCCCACCATTTATTGCTCAATTTCTCCCAAAAGTGGTGATACCTTATAGGACATCAGAACTACTGTTTGGCAACATGGCAGTGGCTAAACTGAAAGGAGCGCTATATGGCTTTTGGAGCACAGATTTTGTTATATTAGTTATCAGGCAACATATGTAGAGTCTCTAAGGGGCCAGAAAAACAGAAAACTCCCCAAAATGCCCACAGTGTAGAAATTTCACCACTTGTATAATTTATCTATGGCTGCAGTGATTATTTTGTAGCATTCACGTCACGCTCTTTTTCTCATTCAAATTATTTTTATTAAATTAAATAAAATTATATTCTAGTAAATGATAGTTCATAACAGTCTTAGGCTAGGGTCACACTTGGCATGCGTATTTTTGGTGCCTTGAAAATAAGCATGCGTTTCTGCATGCGTTTTTACATTTCTGCATGTGTTTTATAAGGTGTTTTTTGACACCCTGCAATTTTGCATGCGTTTTTGAATCAGCACCAAAAAATACTGCAAGCTGCGTTTTTTGGTGCGTCTTTTAAAACGCATGTGTTTTTTAACATGAGGCCCAATGGAAAACGCATGCGTTTTTATATGGCACTAAATGGTACCATGCATTTTTGCAAGCGTTTTTGAAGGCAGCTCCTCACTGAAGTGCAAAAACGCATGCCAAAAACGCATAGCACTTTAGGCATGCATTTTTGCTATTGGGGCATACGTTTTTGCCATTAGAGCATGCATTTTTTGCATGGGGGCTTATGGGTGCGGTTTTCCATGCGTTTTTAGAAAACGCAAGTCTCAAAAACACATGTAAAATCTGAAAGTGTGACCCTAGCCTAAGCTATATAACAAATAAAAAATATACATACTGTATATTGAAAATATTTTAAAGCTGCAAATTACAACAATTTTAAGACATTTTCAAATACAATGAAACAAAGCTTACTTCCTAAAAAAGAACAGGAAAAGGATTGGAGTTAAAAGGAATGATAGGAAAAAGGGAGAGGGGAAGGAAAAAAGGTAAAGAGCAAGTAAAGGAAAGTAATAAAAGTTGGGACATAGTAAACTTAATTCTGTCTGCTAAGGTTCTAATAAGAAGTGAAGATATTCTGTATGTACACCTGAATAAATAGAAATTAATTAATACATTAATAGCCAATTTGTTTAAAGGCAATGGATCTATAGCCATAAAGCTAGGGTCACACATCCAAATCAGCTTTTTTGTGGCTTTAGAAAAACGGATCCGTTAAATATAGGGTGCCAGTAGTGTCCCCTGAGGTGCTGGATGTTTTTTTGAATTTTTGGGACTTAGTCATTTTTTCCTAAAAAAAAAGCATGCGTTAACGCATGGTGCCTATACGTGTCATGCGTTAACGCATGCGTCTCCCTTAGGGCCTCTTGTTAAAGAAAGCATGCGGTTTTGTAACGGACTCCAAAAACGCTGCTAGCAGCGATTTTGGGCTGCTGCATAAAAACCCATACATTTTTTCAAAAACGCAGGTGACCCTAAGTGCACCATCTGTTAAAAGAGCCATTTTTGGGACTTAAGCCCCCGTCACACGGGGCCACATCGCCGCCGATTACATAGGTGACGTAGAGGCTTGGCCTATCGACGGCGACATCATCTCTACGTCACCTCATGTAAAGGGGCGATGTTGGCGGTGCCGGGCGGTCGCCAGGTTTCAGAGCAGTGCTCAGAAACCAGGCGACCATCATGGAGCAATGTGCACACATCACCCCATGTAACCAGGTGCTGGCGACCTGTCAGGCGATGGGAGCCATAGGCTCCCATTGTCCTGCATCGTCGCTGGGGTTTTCAGACACCCCGGCGGCGATGCTGCCTGACAGATCGCTGGTGCGGGGCTGGAGGTGTCGCCCCATGTAAACGGGGGACGGCGATGCTGGCGGGGCGCCAAAAACGTGCGCGCACCCACCAGCCGCCGCCGACATCCCCAGCCCCATTGCCAGGGGCTTTAGAAAGAAAATGCTAAATTTTGCTATAAAAATGGACCTGAAGCAAAAAAGGCTGGTATGTGAGACCCTAGCCAATGTTAGGTGAGAATTTATTATTCCATACACCCCATCTCTCATTATATTTCTCCCTTTGGTTAAATTTCACTGCAAAACTATGTTCATATGTATTATGTGTGATAATTTTTTCCATGATATCATTTAGTGTTGGAGGTTGTTTATCTTTCCAGTTAGCTGCAATTAGTAGTTTAGCAGTGAGTAGAATATTCGTAACAACATACCTATACATGTAAGGTATGTCATTAATACCAATTAGCAGCAGAGCTACTTCAGGGGATAGGGTGATGGAAATATTTGTGATACTAAATATCAGATGCCGAATGTCCATCTAAAATCTGTTCAAAAATGGGCATGACCAAAATATATGGGCAAGATAACCCACCTCACCACATCCTCTCCAACAGTCTGAGGAGTCATCAGGATAAAACAGACTTAATTTATATAGGGAGTAAGACCATCTTGAAAATAGTTTAAAATTACATTCTTGAAGAGAACTGCATAGGTAATTAGAATAAAGCAGAGAAACAGCCTCAAATATCTGCTCGTCATTAAATGCAGTATCTAGTTCCTTTTCCAAAGCATGGTAATTTGAGGTCTTAGACAAGTCTTGTTGATTATTAAAGATGGAATAAATGGAACTAGTGGTCCAATTTATTTTATTTTGGGGGTTTGACAAGAGTAATAACATTTCCCTAGGAAACTCCAGAAGAATTATTTTACTTTTACGAAAATCGTTAATTAGTGTCCAGGAAGTGAACTCTGAGTCAGGGAAATTAAAATCTCGTTGTAAAGTATGAAAGGGTAGGATTTGTGAATTTAAGATCACATCAACCAAGTTTGTGATTCCTTTACTCAACCAAGTAGATATATTTAATGATGTTATAATGTATTCCATTGTTTTAATCAGTATATTTTTAATTTAGTCAAATCTGAGGATGTGTGAAGTACTTGAATTAATTGTCTCCAAGTTTTGATGGTGTTGCGGATTATAGGGTCTTTAGGAAGAGGTTTTTTAGTATAAATCAGATGGGCAAATAGGGATTCAAAAAGTTGTGCATTTTTAATTTTAGAACTTTCAATTATCACCCATTGAGTGTTCATCTTTAAGTATCCATTTGTGACTAAGTTTTATTAAGTTCGCTTGATAGTACGCAAAGAGATTCGGAAGACCAAGTCCCCCTTGCTTTTTATGTCTATAAGGAATATTTTGTGAAACTCTAGATTTATTATTATGCTATATAAATCTAGTCATCTGATCTTTAAGTTTCTGAATACATTGTTTAGGTATAAATAAGGGAATTGCTCTAGTAAGGATAGGGTCAAACATAGCAATCTGTTTTTGGAAGTATTTTCCATGACCAATCCGTTTTTTTTGGGGTGCTTTTTGAGCTTCCTGTGCCCCTGAATGTTTTTTTGGACTTAGTAATTTTTTGCCAAAAAATGCTAGAAAAAACGGATCCGTTTTTTAAGGCATCAAAAAAATTGATCAGTTTTTACATAGGGCGCCATGTTAAAAAAATGAACCCAAAAATGTTCCCAACGTTTTTGGCTAAAAACGCTCCTAGCAATGATTTTGGGTGCAGTAAAAAATAGATAGGGTGTTTATTACATATAATCCATTTTTCCATCAGTTTTTGGACTTAGAAAAAAAAAATGTAAAAACTGATGCCAAAAACGGACCAAGGGCTTATGTGTGACCCTAGCCTAATATAAATAAATTTCGGTATGAGTAACATTTTAAAGGCAGCAATCTTGCCCAACCAAGTGAGTTCAGTTTTTGATAAATTAGCTATCTTTTTAAATACATCTGAAAGATCACTCATATTATATTTTACCAGATTAGATAAGGGTTTAGTCAATTTTATGCCTAGTTAAGAGATTCGACTTCCCTCCCATGTAAATGGAAATTCTTTCCTTAAAATATTAAGTAGATCATTTTCTATATAATAGTGTAGAATTTGACATTTTGTCGTGTTTAACTTGTATAAGGAGATGGACGAAAATTGATTCAGAGTTTTAGTAAGATATCTTAATGAATTTAATGGGTCTGTTATATATAAGAGGGTATCGTCAGCAAAAAGTGTAATTTTATATTGTCTAGAACTTAAATGGATACCTCTAATGTTACTATTTAATCTTATACTTTCTGCAAATGGCTGAATAAAAAGAGCAAAGAGAGTAGGAGACAATGGACATCCTTGCCTTTTATCATTTGTGAGTGGGAAACTACTAGAGAGATAATTATTAATATACATTTTGGCTGTTTGTAAGGAGTATAAAGCAAGTATGAAATTAAGAATGTTTCCAGAAAAAACAAACTTTCCAAGTGTGGCAAATAAGAAGCCCCAATGTACCCGATCGAAGGCTTTTTCAGCGTCTAGCAACAATAACATTGATGGGAGTTTTGACTTTTCAAAGTTAGACATTTTGTTAATAGTTTTCCTCGTGGCATCTGTGGCATTCCTATTTTTAATAAAGCCTACTTGATCTTGGTTAATTAAATAGGGAATAAGAAGTTATTGTTTTTGCAATAATGTTTATGTCAGAGTTAATGAGTGAAATGGGCCGATAGTTTACTAAATTCTCAGGGTCCCCCTTATCTTTAGGAATAACAACAATTGTTACACTGTTTTTCTGGAGAATTAGAAATATGCCAGTTTAGTGTACATACGTTGTGTCCCAATATATCGTTGTGCCTCCATGCATTGTGCCCATCTTCTTCTACTGGAGACATGCACCCATAAATCAAATGCACTCTCCCCACTACAATAATGCACACACATAGTGGCTTCCAGTGATTTAGGCACAGTGAAACTTGAAGGAAGGAGCCATTTAGATTTGGGAGAGCAAATTTCAACTAATTTTATTTGAGCAATGGGAGCCATATAGCTTATCCACAGTCTTTGTTCTACCAGTAACAAATATTTCCAATGACAGATGACGAACCTGAGTAAGTACAAGGATTTTGCAGTATAAGGTAGGATTTTATTGGTAACATTTTGCAGTAGAGAACATTTATTAGTTGCATTCAATATAAGGCTGGGATCACATTCTTGTGTTCTGCACTGAGCACTTACGTTTGGTTTTCCATGTAAAAATGTGATTCAGACAAAAAACCCCAATGGAACCACTCACTTTAATGAGGCAGATGTAGACACTTTGGACTTGGTTTGGTGTATTTTTCACTGATGTTCATCCAGAGAACAGTAGTCATTCCGAATTTGTGCCATATAAAATCTCCTAAATTGATGGGACCCGGTCGGGACAAAGACCAGGTGAAGTTCAAAGTATCTCCATCTGCCTCACCACCTGTGAGTGGTTTTGTAGGGGGTTTTGTCTGAACAACGGTTTCTGGGATTTACACAGAAACCTCGACGTAAGTTCTCAAAGGAGCACACAAGATAAATATCAGATGAGCTTTATTTTGGTAGAATGAAGAAATCAACAGTAGTTATGTAGGCCGCCATGAGAAATAGCGGCAGAGGAAACTGTGTCTGAGTCCTCGATCCAGGTTTCAGTGAGGGCCAGCAGATTAAGAGAGTTAGTATCCACAACTACTTTCTCACTAACTCTCTTAATCTGCTGGCCCTCACTGAAGCCTGGATCCAGAACTCACACACAGGTTCCCCTACCGCTATTTCTCATGGCGGCCTACATTTCTCCCATTCCCCGAGACCTGGGAACAGACATGGTGGTGGAGTCAGCTTACTCCTGTCCCCACAATGTACTTTCCAGGTCATCCTCCCAGCTCAATCATTCTAATTCCCTCTTTTGAGGTCCACACCATTAGGCTATTCCATCCTCTCTCCCTCAGAGTAGTGGTGGTATACCGCTCACCAGGGTCACCCACCCACTTCTTCGACCATTTTTCTGCGTGGCTACTGGACTTCATGTCCTTAGAATTACCAACCCTTATTCTAGGTGACTTTAACAGCTTCATAAACAGCCCACCTCCCCATCTGTATCCCAGTTCTTATCTCTAACCACTTCTCTTGGCCTCTCACAATTTTCAGCCTCTGAGATAAACAAAGATGATAAAACCCTTTACCCGACTCTGCTCAGCCTCCTCCTTAGACAATTCATCTCTTCCTCTTTCTGATCACAATATTCTTTCCTTCCCACTCACAAATCCTCGCCCACCCCAGCACACTCCTACCTATCACACATTCAGAATTCAGAAATCTACAGGTCATTAACCCTCATAGACTTACAGACTCTCTACACTCATAATTGTCACTAATGTCCTTATTCCCTCAGAACCTCCAAATACATAATAAAACAGCCCTGGCTCACACTGCAAACTGTATTCCTCCAGTGATGCTCCAGGAGTGCCTTTGGAGGAAAAAACGCACACCAGAGAACTTTATCCATTAGGAATTTATGTTAAAAACCTACAACTCTGCCCTTCACCTTGCCAAACAAGCCTACTTCAAAACCCTGATCTCCTCACTTTCCAACAATTCAAAGAAACTCTTTGACACCTTTCAATCTCTCCTCAATCCTAAAGGCCCCTATCACTGACTTCTGTGTTGATGATCTGGCTTCTTACTTCACAGAGAAAATAGAAAACATCCATCAGGAAATCAGCTCCCAACCTCCAAGTGCTGTTACTCCCATCCGTCCCCACATTCCCTCCAGCACACTCTCCACTTTTGACCCAGTCACAGAAGAAGTCTCCAGGCTCCTCTCTTCCTCTTGTCCTACTACTTGCATCACTGGCCCCATTCCATCACACCTACTCCAGTCTCTCTCTCTGGTCTTCACCACTCACCTAACCAAAATCTTCAATCTCTCTTACTCTATTGGCATCTTCCCTACCTCCTTCAAACATTCTATCATTACTCATCAAAGTGACCAATGATCTTCTGATGGCAAACCATTATGATGACCACTCTCTGCTTATTCTTCTTGACCTACTGCAAGGGGATGATGGGGGTACTGCAAGGGGATCATATGGATACTGCATGGGGATGATGGGGGTACTGCAAGGGAATCATGTGGATACTGCATGGGGATGATGGGGTACTGCAAGGAGATGATAGGGATACTGCATGTGGATGATGGGGGTACAATATTGGGGGCTGCAAGGGATGATGGGGAGACCATATTGGGGGCTTGCTAGGGGATGATGGGGAGACCATGTTGGGGGCTGCAAGGGGATCATGGGGAGACCATATTGGGGGCTGCAAAGGGATGATGGGGGTGCCATATTGGGGGCTGCAAAGGACTGCAAAGGGATTCATCATTGGTAGCAACAGCATATAATTATTAAAAAGAATTCAGAGACTTATTGTACTTTAAAAGTGTTGGTCTTACATAAAATACATTTACTTGTATTTAGTTCTAAAGATATTGTGCGGCTCTCACAGAATTTAATTTTAAAATATGTGACGATCAGCCAAAAAGGTTCCTGACCCCTGCCATATGTGGTCAAAAACTACTGTTTGGGTGCATGGCAAGGCTCGGAAGGGAATGAGCCCCATTTGACTTTTTGAATGGAAAATTAGCTGCAATCGTTAGCGGACTCCATGTGGCATATGAAGAGCCCCTGTGTGCTTAAACAGTGGAGCTCCCTCAAAAGTGACCCCATTCTGGAATCTAGACCCCTCAAGGAACTTATCTAGATGAATAGTGAGCACTTTGAACTCCCAGAAACTTCATACATTGATTCGTAATAAGGAAAAAGTACTTTTTTTCACAAAAATGTTCTTTTAGCCTCAATTTTTTAATTTTTTCATGGGCAACAGAATAAAATGGATCTTAAATTTAGCAGTTTCTCCTGAGTACACTGATACCTCATATGTGGTGGAAAGCCATTGTTTGGGCGCATGGCAGGGCTCTGAAAGGAGGGAGTGACATTTTGGATTACAGATTTTGATAGCATTGTCTGTGGGTGTAATATCCTATTTGGATAGCCCCTGATGTGCCTAAACAGTGGAAACCCCCCACAAGTGACAACATTTTAAGTTACTGTCACGGGAGCCCTGGTGACTCAGCAAGTGACATCACCACTCCCCTGTGGAAGTCTCTGATTGCCGTAGATGATGTCACTCACTGAGTCCCTGCAGTCAGTGTGATGGCAGTCTCTGCAGGGAGGGGACGCGTATATGGGCATAGTGTTGACTGTTGTGCCCACCAAGGCAGTGTGACAGCTTAGAATAAGGTAGATTCATCTACTTCTACAAGTATATTCTAGTCACAATTTTACAGTGTGCGCCGTAAAGCTGTGTTGAAGTCAGAAGAACGCATGAAGGTTCTGTGTTGGATGGCAATAATGAATAACTAGAAAGTCAGTTCACAAGCAGCAACACCAAATCTTTCACATAGTTTTGTCTTGGTATCCAAAAGGCTGGGCCATCCAATCCTCAACCTGGTCCTTCTTCCTCCATCCACCATGAGTGACAGGAGACATATGACCCCAAACTTGGGCACTCAGAGGATCTCTTTTGTATGTATTCTTTTGTTATCTCTGGCCTCTCACTATGAACCATTGAAGTGGGCTGTGTGGCGGTGCTGTGCAATGATGCACAACTATTTGAGCACCCACGGACAGAAGAAAGACACTCTGAGCAATGTCATTTGCTGTCTCAAGACATGGAAGATATTGATGATAAGACACAGTTATATATAGAGAAGATCTGCTACACTGCTTTTGATGGTTCTCTGGTGTTAAATACAGTCCATAGTATATAGATTAGCTTTGGCACACAGTATGATTTTGTAAAAAAAACAAATCACTTTGTTTTGCACAAACACCGTTTTTGCAATACCGTGGCCTTTATGAGGGCTATTGTAGATTAGTTGAAGAAAATATCCCCCCCAGACAACGCTGGTGGCAGAGGTACCTTCTCTTTTAAACAGCAAGGATTACAGGGGAAGAGACACGCACAACAGATGCAATAAAATGGGCCAATTTCAATAAACCGTGACATCAGCAAGGGCTATTTGTGGATGTAACAATGACAAGGAGGGAGAAGTTGACCAAGATGGTGAAGGAATACTTAAATGACCATACCACAATCTTTCGTGATGCTTAAGTTTGGTTTTAATTATTGGGGGTCCAAGCTGCCCACTTGGAATCACTTCTTCTTGTACGCCTTGGAGGTGCTGGCGTGCCCTGCTGCTAGTGTGTTGTAAAGGCCGGTGTACATGTAGCGACATCATTAACGCGTGTCGCCACAATCAGTGGCTTTGTCAGGAGCAGCTGGCTGTGGGGAGCACAAGGTTTTTTATACCTGTCAATCCAGGTCTGTATGGGCGCCGCCATTGTTCTGATGAGATCATAGGGCGAGGATAGGGAGGGCCAGAAGCGTCATCACTGATGAATGTAGTGATTGGCCACAGGTCTGGCTAGCACAGCAGCCTGTCGGCCGTGTGAGTGTGTGGAGACTCTCTCCCTGCTTGCAATTATCTGCCTCATACATACCTCAAGAGGTAGATCTGAGTGACATCAGGGTACAGGTGATACTGGAAGCCATGGGACTTTATGAGTTGTCTGAGACCAAGAGTATAGATTGAAAAAAGAATTATAGGGGGATACATTAAAGGGATGCATGATGTATACCCGTCTCCATATAGCCTGATGAGATGCCCACCTTCCCAATAGTTCTGGACTGATGAGCATCTTAACAGTACCCTAGAAGAGTTGGCCATCCTTGGTGTCTCCTGCTTTAACCTCTATATTGATCTTGTGTAATCCTTTCTATATGTTCATGTTATCTCATGGGAATTGATGTATGTTATGATGTACATCCAGTTCCATAGATGCCCACCTTCCTAATATATCTGGACCGATGAGCACAGTACCCTAGTAGATTACAGTATCCTAGTAGAGTTGGCTATTCGTGGTGTCCTCCCTGATTCAGCCTCTATATGGATCTCTTATTTCCAGTGTCATCCTTACTATAGGTTCATGTTATCCCAGGGGAATTGACATATGTGCCTCACACTTATTATACTGACAGGTCTCCCCTGTGCAGTCACTGATAAATCAACTGCGGGCAATCTTGCTTATTGGAATCCTAAATTTACTATCCCCTTCCTTCTTGCAGTAAATTACAAGTTGAGAGAGAGTCTCCACACACTCACATGGCCGACAGGCTGCTGTGCTAGCCAGACCTGTGGCCAATCACTATGCTCATCACTGATGATGCATCTGACCTTCCCTATCCCCACCCTATGACGTCATAAGAACAATGGCCCATACAGACCTGGACAGACAGGTATAAAAAACCTAGTGCTCTCCACAGCCAGCTGCTCCTGACGAAGCCACTGATTGTGACGACATGCGTTGGGATTAGTCCCTACTGCCCACACTCCACGCCCTAATCACTTGGGTATAGTATACTCTCCCCGATCTGACAGCCCCCTGATTAATACACCTGTTTCCCCACCAGTGCATGCTATGTGGCTTCCCAATGCCCACATATCACTGCACAGATCCTACTGACAGGCACACACCCTCCCATTGTGTAGTCCAACTGCTCACCTCCCCCTACCCTTCTAAGGGGGCCTCACTCCTTACTGAAGGTCCCTGTATGCATGAGTCCCTTTTATGTGACTTTACAGCCCCTGTGCTAAGGTGCCTTTACTACCTGAAGGGCATATAAGGATGTTGATTATAGTTATACAGAAAGACTTCTATGCAGTATGATCACAATTCTGCTAACTGCCTTGTTAATTTGCTGATTGTGGGGACTGTGTCATATGTCTTTGGGTGACACCCAATGGGCTGCAGATAAACGGGACCAATACTGTTTTTTTTATGGTGGATAACAGAATGATAACATTAGAGCTGTAGCTTAACACCTCTTTATTATCTACAACTCCGTGATGATCTGTGATTAATTTACCTTGTTTTGGCACCAAATCTCATATATAGGGTTGCTTATGTGATGTTAAATTCATGTGTATATTATATACTAAACTAAGGCTAGGGTCACTCATAAGCCCTTGGTCCGTTTTTGCCATCAGTTTTTGCTTTTTTTTTTTCTAAGTCTAAAAATTGATTATATGTAATAAACACCAAATCCGTTTTTTACTGCACCCAAAAACATTGCTAGGAGTGTATTTTAGCCAAAAACATTGTTAGGAACGTTTTTGGGTGCCGTTTAAAAACGGATCCGTTTGTTTCTCATGTGGCCCTATGGAAAACTGATTCATTTTTTTGGTGCCTTAAAAAACTGATCCGTTTTTTCGAGCATTTTTTGGCAAAAATGACTACGTCCAAAAAATGTTCAGGGACACAGGAGGCTCAAAAAGCACCCTAAAAAACCCGATTTGGCATGGAAAACACTTCCAAAACAGATTGCTATGTGTGACCCTAGCCTAACTGCATAATATTATGTATGTTTCCAGACAAATATCCATATAACTAGATCTATCGTAGTTACCCGCAGTTTACCCTGGATACCAGCGTTCTCGCTGGGCACTGATCGCTGGTGAATCTGCCTGTTTGACAGCTCACCAGCGGTCAGATAACGATGTCTCCGCGACCCCCATCATTTGTGGGGTCGCTGGGACATCGTTATATGTAAACCTGCCCTTAGTTCCACTGAGGAAATCATATCCGGCTCACACATCTCTCAACAGAAAATGCATACAGGCTTAAGGCCCAATTACACACTACGATATCGTTAACGATATCGTTGCAAAGTCACCGGTTTGGTGACGTTGCAGTGATGTCGAAATTACATTAATGCATGTGACATTTACCAACGACCAACGATGAGGTCGTTCATCGTTGGTTGTTGGTAAATGACCTGGACCATAAATTTATCGTTGGTCTCCTGCTGGGTGGACAGCATGGAGCGTGTGACAGTGGGAGACCAACTATGAATGATCTCCCAGTGCCGCACAGCAAGCGCTGGGAGCTGGTAACCAGGGTAAACAGTGTATAACTAAGCGCAGCGCTCTGCTTAGTTACCCACTGATTACCCTGGATACCAGCGTTCTTGCTGGTCCTGATCACTGGTGAGTCTGCCTGTTTGACAGCTCTACATTAGCCAACATTAGCTGCTGACATCATTGCTGCGGTGTTCAATATATCAAGTAAAGTAAATATCAGTTTTCGCTGAGCCTGTTGCCACTTCTTAGCGGCACTGCTGCAGTGCTTTCAGCTAGTGACTACGGCAGTTCTTCCAGCTTGGAACTGATTTGGAGGGTAATTCAGAATGCTCTGCAGGCTTGGATGAGTATCACAAGTTATTGTAGAGGGCCCACTGTGGGACCTTCTAAATGAGTGAGTGACTCTCAAATGTATTGAGGAGGGTCATCCCAAATGTATAGAGAAGAGCCCTACCAAATGTATAGAGGAGGGTCCTCGCAAATATATAAAGGAGGGCCCTTCCAAACTTAGAATACAGGGCCACCTGAGGACCCTCACAAAATTCAGGCTTCCTAACAACTTCTGGCCCTCAGAAAACTTGAATTGAACGCCGCGGAATAATCTGGAGAATGTGTTGGAGGAGGAGGGCAACAGCACATATACCAAGGGTCATGTTGTATCTAGCATTGTAAAGTGCTGAGGAATATGTATTCTCCATCTCAATAACAATAAGACTGGCTCCAGCAAGGCACAAGACACAAGCTGGCATCTTGTCAAAACCCAATTCCCTTTTTGTCTAGATGTATAACGCTTCAGGTCATGGGGCAGAGAAATTTGTAAATAATACTGTTTGAGGTTTTTTTTTTACTTCTAAATTAATCATAGAGGGCCTGCTGTGGGCCCTCCCAAATATATAAAGAAGGGCCCTCCCAAATGAATACAGGAGGGTCCTTCCAAATGTATAGAGGGATACTCCCAAATGTATAGAGGATGGCCCTAACAAATATATAGTGTGTATGACCTTCAGTGGCATCAAGCATAGCATTGCGTATGCCATTATTCTTAACAGTAAGGCATAGCCAAAATAAAACTATTACCCAACTCTCCAACTATGTAATTTCTGGGCCCTCCAAAATTAATGGCAGACATCCACCTGTGGGCCCTCTCAAATGAGTGAGTACTCTTCTAAAGGTATAGGGGAGGACCCTCCGAAATGCATAGAGAAGGGACTCCCCCCAGATGTATAGAGGAGCACCCTTCCAATTGTATAGAAAAGGGCTCTCACAAACATATGGCACAGGGCCATGTGAGGCCCCTCATAAAACTCAGGTTTACTTCCATGTGCTGTCCCTCAGAAAACTTGAATTGAGGGCCCAAGAATGAGATGGAGGTGGTGTTGTAGGAGGAGGAAGATAGAGCCCAACATACCAATGGACACATTGTAGCTGCCATTGTAAAGTGCTATGAAATATCTATTCTACTATTTGAGTAATATTGATGGCCCAACCAAATGTATGAGCAGCAGTCCCTTTCAAACATATGGTAAAGTGCCACGTGAGGCCCCCCACAAAACTCAGGTTTCCCTACACCAGCTGGATACTGAAAACTTGAATTGAGGGTCGCAGAATGACATAGATGTGGTGTTGGAGGAGGAGTAGGGTAAAGCCCAATATACCAACAGGTACATTGTAGCTACCATTGTAAAGTAGTATGGAATATAAATTCCACTACCTGAGTAACAATAATGGAGGGACTATCCTACTGTATAAGGAAGCAGTCCCTCTCAAACATATGGTAAAAGGCCACATGAGGCTAATCACAAAAACTCAGATTTTTTTTTCACCTGCTGGCCCTCTGAAAATTTGAATTGAGGGCCACTGAATGATATGAATGTGGTGTTGGAGGAGGGTAAAGCCCAACATACTAATGGGCACATTGTAGCTGGCATTGTAAAGTGGTAAGTGCTAAGGAATATCTATTCCACTATTTGAGTAACAAAGAATAAGGAATCACCTAAATGTTTGAGTATCATCAGTCCCTCTCAAATGTTTGGTTAAGGGCCACGTAATGCCCCTCACAAAACACAGAATTACTTAAACCTACTAGCCCACTTAAAGCTTGAACTTAGAACCACAGAATGGCATGGAGGTGGTGTTGAAGGATGAGGAAAAAGCTAAAACCCAACATACAAATGGGCATGTTGTAGCTGGCCTTGTAAGGTGCTGGGGAACATCTAAATAAAAAATTATGTATGAGGAAGAGACCTACAAAATATATACATGAGAGCCCTTCCAATGTTTTTGAATATTTTTCTCAGTAAAATGCAATTTAGGTTAGGTAGGTGTTCTTGTGAATCCTTAAAAGTGGTGTAAGACTCTGACATTAATCCCATAAAGCATATGTGACTCAGAAAGGTATGCAGGCAAATTCTCCAGGCTCTTCCTATTGAGTTTCTTCACTTTCTTGTCCATATCAGCCTTTTTCTTATGCCACCAGACTTCTTCATTGGGTCCAACAGAAAATGACTCATGTTTCCCATTGACTTGCATTAGACTCGCTATTCGGTGTGTTATGCGAGTATTACAAATTACTCATTAAGATTCTCCCGAATCCAAGTATTTCACTAATTGCTCATCACTACCTATTACCAATTTTGAAAACTAAAAACTTGGGACCAAAAAATCTTTATTGGAAAAAATGTTAAATTTGAAATGTTATACAATTCTGTGAATCTCCTGAGAATTAGAAAATTCTCACTACAACCCTAAATAAAATTACTTAAGAGGTATCGTTTCCAAAAAGGGGTTACTTGTTGGCATGTTTTGCTGTTTTGGCATGTCAATGGCTCTTCAAATGTTACATGGTATCCACAATCTATTCCAGCCAAAATGGCACTGCAAAAATTCAAATAGCGCTCGTTCTTTTCTGACACTGACATGCACCTAAAAATAGTTTTCTACCACATATGAGGTATCAGTGTACTCGAGTCAGTTTGAACAACAATTTATAAGGTCCATTTTCTTTTCTTACCATTGTGAAAAGCTAAAATCTATGTCTTAAACAACATTTCCATGCAGTGGCATAACTACAGTCCAAAATGCCACAGTGCAAAATGTGGACTTGATCCCCTTCTGCGCACATGATAGTCAGATGTATTGGCCCCATGTAACGTTCTAAAGCTTATAAAGACTCAAAAATTGATCCTTCTACCCTTCTATTATGTATTAATGTCTCTCATCCTGCTATATGTGGTCTTTATCCTGCTATATTTGGTCCCCCTCCTGTTCTATGGACCTTTATCCTGGTACATTCAAGGAAATAATTATTTGATCCCTTGCTGATTTTGTAAGTTTGCCCACTGACAAATATATGAACAGTTTATAACTTGAAGGGTAGGTTATTTTAACAATGAGAGATAGAAAATACAAAAAAAATCCATAAAATCACAATGATTTAGACATGATCTACAAAGAGGAGTGGACCAAAATTCCTCCTAACATGTGCTCAAGTCTCATCATCAATTACACAAAATGTCTGACTGCTTTGTTTGCCAACAAGGGTTTTGCCACCAAATATTAAGTCTTGTGTGCTAGAAGGATCAAATACTTATTTCTCTTTTCAAAATGTAAATACATTTACATAATTCAGACAATGTGATTTTCTGGATTTTATTTTTATATTATATCTCTCACTGTTAAAATTAACTTACCGTATATACTCGCGTATAAGCCGAGTTTTTCAGCCCAAATTTTGGGCTGAAAAGTCCCCCCTCGGCTTATATGCGAGTATATACGGTAATCTACCGTATGTGCAGCAGCAGCCACCGGAGGTATACAGGCCCCCCCCCATCAAGCTCCACGGACCCCCCCCCCCTTTGCGCGGCAGCCTGTAAGGGAAAATTATACTTATCAGTGTCCCGCGCTGTCCCGCCGCTGCCGACATCACGATTCCGGGCTTCATTCCGCGTCTTCCGCACTTCCTGTGGTCGCGGGAATGACGTCATTGCCCGCGACCGCCGGAAGCCGGAAGTCGCGGATTGAAGCCCGGGATCGTGTGTCGGCAAGCGGCGGGACAGCGCGGGACACTGATAAGTATAATTTTCCCTTACAGGCTGCCGCGCAAGGGGGGGGGGTCCGTGGAGCTTGATGGGGGGCCTGTATACCTCCGGGGCTGCTGCTGTATAGAGCCCCTGGGGCTGCTGCTGTATAGAGCCCCTGGGGCTGCTGCTGTATACAGCCCCTGGGGCTGCTGGATACTACCACTGGGGCTGTATATACCTCTGGGGCTGCTGTATACTACCACTGGGGCTGCTGTATACTACCACTGGGGCTATATTTACCTGTGGGGCTGCTGTATACTACCACTGGGGCTGTATATACCTGTGGGGCTGCTGTATACTACCACTGGGGCTATATTTACCTGTGGGGCTGCTGTATACTACCACTGGGGCTATATTTACCTGTGGGGCTGCTGTATACTACCACTGGGGCTGTATTTACCTGTGGGGCTGCTGTATACTACCACTGGGGCTGTATATACCTGTGGGGCTGCTGTATACTACCACTGGGGCTCTATATACCTGTGGGGCTGCTGTATACTACCACTGAGGCTCTATATACCTGTGGGGCTGCTGTATACTACCACTGGGGCTCTATATACCTGTGGGGCTGCTGTATACTACCACTGGGGCTGTATATACCTCTGGGGCTGCTGTATACTACACTGGGGCTGTATATACCTCTGGGGCTGCTGTATACTACCACTGGGGCTGTATATACCTCTGGGGCTGCTGTATACTACCACTGGGGCTGTATATACCTCTGGGGCTGCTGTATACTACCACTGGGGCTGTATATACCTCTGGGGCTGCTGGATACTATCACTGGGGCTGCTGTATACTACCACTGGGGCTGCTGTATATACCTCTGGGGCTGCTGTATACCACACTGCTGGGGCTGTATACCTGTGCTGGGGTCCACCCTCGGCTTATACACGAGTCAATAGGTTTTTCCAGATTTTTGGGGCAAAAGTAGGGGGGTCGGCTTATACACGGGTCGGCTTATACACGAGTATATACGGTACCTTTAAAATTATAGACTGTTCATGTCTTTGTCAGTGACCAAACTTACAAAATCAGCAAGGGATCAAATTTTTTTTCCTTTACTGTATATATGTCCACCATCCTAGTATATATGATCCTCCTACCACCATACTCCTCCAATTATTATAATGCACCCCATATTCCTACATAATTTTTTATGCAACTCCATAGTACTCCATGTATAATAATGCATCCCATAGTCCTCCATGCATAAGGTAGCCCCCGTAGTCTTCCAATTATCATAGAGTACCCCCATTATACTCCATATACAAAATTGCAGCCTCATATCATTCCATATAATATAATGCAGTCTCATAGTATAAAGCAACTTCATAGCCCTCCATGTAGTATAATGCAGCCTCATAGCCCTCCAATATAGTATAATGCAACCCATAGCCTCCACATGGCATAATGCAGCCTGATAGACCTCCAAATAGTATAATGCAGCCTCATAGTGATTCATATAATATAATGCAGCCTCATAGCCCATATAGTCAATATAAGTATAATGCCCAACTGCAGTCGCAATCCCTGCAATCCCGATCATTACATCCCTGTTTCCATAGTTGAACATTATAAAATACTGTGAAGCATAAATGATTGTTAGATCCTCACCACACCTCTAAATTAATTCCTTGAAAACTATAGATTTCCAAATGTAGACCCTTGTGGGGATTTCCCCCTGTTTACATACATCAAGAGGTCAGCAAATGAGACATGGTGTCCACCATCTATTCAAGCCAATTTTGTATTCCGAAATTTAAATGGTGCCCCTTCCCTTCTGAGGCCTGATGTTAATCCAAACAGCAATTTTTCACCACATATGGGGTATATGTGTACTCAGGAAAAAAATGCAAATCAACCTTAATGTTAGTTTTTCCACATTACTCTTGAGAAAATCTAAAATGTTGTACTATTTTGTCAGATAAATTACTTTTCTCATTTCCATGGCTCATCATTAAAAAATTCTGTGGGCCTCCTGCGAGTTTAAAACGCGTACCACACATTCTTAAATATTCCTTAAGGTGTGTAGTTTCAAAAATGTGGTCACTTATGGGGGGCTTCCTCTCTTCATGCATATCAGGTGCTCAGAAAATGTGACATGGCATAAGCACCCTAACAGTAGTTTTCCACCACACATTGTGCATATTTTGCTATTCTTCCACAATAAAAATACTTTTTTATAAAATATATATATATATATTTGATTTTGCTTTTCCATTTTGAAGAGGTGTAACTTTTTTTTAAATGAAAGTGCAATATGTTGTTTTTAGGGGAGGGTCATGTCCTGATATGTATATTGGCACCATTATGAAATATAAATCATCTCAATTGCTGCTTTTTTTTTTAATTTTTGAGTGGCAGAGTAAACAAAAAAACTGTAGGGTTAGGGTCAGATTTAGGTTATTAGCGACCCCCCGGGGGTTGTGCTAAAAACTTAGGCTTTGTTAACAATAACGCAGTGCTAATGCCATGTTAGCCCTGCATTACCACTGCCAATACTTACCTATGGGAATCCCGCTCCTAACGCGACTTCAACACAATCCTCAGGATGAAATCTCGCGTTATTTGCTAATGAGATCAAAGGCACCGCAGGGCGCGTCTTTGCTTGCATTAGGAAGTAATGCGAGATTTCAGTAAGATGTCGGCGTGGGAGCCGCGCTAACGGCGGGATCTCCATAGGTAAGTATTGGTAGCGGTATCGCAGTGCTAACATGGAGTTAGCACCACGTTATTGCTGACAAAGTCTAAGGATTTATCGCGACTCCCGGAATGCTGCTAACAACGTAAATCTGACCCTAGCCTTATTTATACATTTTCTTTTGTATCTTTTAAGCCTCATCACACAAAATGTCTGCAGTCTACATTAGGAAACAGCTGCTCTTTGTAACTGATCTATCACTGACTACTATTATATAGGAGCTGGAGAATAACGATATGATCCTAATCACCTTGTAAGGCCAAAAACATTCTGGAAAATGTACTCTGCGTTAACGGAAATCAGGATAGCAAAGTATACCTACAGTATATGCAAAAACCTCTATATTATTACTTAACAATAGCTCATTCTGTACTATACATAGTATTAATGCAGTTTTCACAGAATGCTAACATTTATTGACAGTTATGGTGAGGGCTTAAATAGGATGAGGGAGAGATTAGGAATTATATTTGTTCTGTACTGAGCTTTATTAAGCTCAAAGCAAGAAAAGAATGAAGAGAGATATGTAAAGATTAGTGAGATAAAGTTGTCTGTCATCACTATAAAAGTGGTTATGAGAGTCATGTAATTTCCAAATATATTTCTGCATTATAAAGGGTGTTATTTGCTTTGTGTGATAGTAGTTTGCAAAAAAAAAAAACTTTTAAAGGGATAGTCCAGGATTAATATATTTACGAATTTAGCAAGATAACTGTCATATAAATCATTGATACAACATTTGTAGCGGTCTGAAACCCTGAAATTTTACCTGCTGGATATAAACAATGTATTCTGCAGGGACAATGTAACGCTGAACATTGTTTGGTATTAGCTCCCGGACACTAAACAAGAGTAATGGGCTACTTTTTTAATCTAAAACTGATTGATCTTAATTACAGCAAAGAAAATGAAAACTTGAATTATATAAAATTAATCTAAAGGGGAATTTATGCTGGAGATTGATGAAATGTTGCAATGCATAATAGTCTGGCTGCTGGTTAAGAAGCCCAAATCAAGTTTAAAAAAGTTGTCCTTAAGTCTCAGGGTGCATTTGTGGCATACTTCAAAAAGCATCCAGAGTTTGATAAAAGTAAAGCACTAAAAAGTAGAGATTAGAGAACACCTGAGTGTTTGGATTCAGTGCGGTTCGCTGAATGCTGGGGTGTTTGCCAAATTGTTCACCGAACAGTTGGCTGAACCTCCCAAACACCATTAGGCCATGTGTACATGTTGAGTATTTGGTGAGTTTTTTACCTCGTAATTTGTAGCCAAAACCAGGAATGGAATCAGTGGAAAAGTATAATAGAAACACGTCACCACTTCTGTATCTCTCACCCAATCATGGTTTTGCATTACTAATCTTCAGGTAAAAGCTCACCAAATACTCAACGTGTGCACAAGGCCTTAAAATCAATGGCAGGTAACATGAAACACATAGGAAACACCCTCAAAGGCTAGCAATTAAAAATAGGGTGGAGCGCAACACTATTTTTCCATTTATTTATTTTATGTCAGGTTCTCACCCGACACCACACAGCAGGGAAACCCACTATGGCATGCCATGTTGTTTGCTGTTTTTTTGGAAGCAGATTTTAAGAATCTGCATGTCTATCTTGAAGCCAGCAAAGTCTATGAGAGTTCTGAAGTGCTGTGCTTCCAATAAAAAAAAAAATCACAAAATATTCCCTTAAAAATAGAAAGCTCTCTTAAACTGATATTTTAAGGACATTGTGAGTTTCCTTGACTTCCCAGCTGCTGCAACATCTGGTGCTGTTTCCAAAATTGTCAAAACACCCGCAAACTCCAGGAAACTGGAATTCTAAAGCTCAACACAAACCTATAGACTCAATAACTGGGGAAACTCCTAATACATTAGGTGTAATCACCAGCCAATGGGACGTCAGGTGTGCGTTTTGGCACCGAATAAACAAGTACAGTTTTAGGGCCAATTTAAATTTCAAACATTTTCCCGAATTTTCTGGTATCCGATCATCCGTTCTTGCCAAATTTGAAATTGGCGAACATGTTTGGGGAAAGTTCACTCATCACTACTAAAGAGTTCTGAAATGGCAGCAATGAGTCTGGATCTAAATCCCATTGAACACATGTGGAGTGATTTTAAAATTGCTGTTGGGAGAAGGCAGCCTTCAAATATGAGAGACCAGGAGCAGCTAATTTCCTTCCCACTTTTCAAATACTGCTATTTGCTACTGAAATTCATGTCCTATGATCTAAAACATGCAAACAAATTATTACAATAAATTGAAATATTTAATTGTGCATGTCTGTTTTGTCACACCTGTTTAATTGAATAAAACCTGGAATATATACAATGAGCAAATACAGTGCAGTAAGCAATTAAATAAGTCTTAGAAGTACATGTATATAACTTAGGGTACCTGGTTGACAGAATTTTGATCAAAGGAGCATAAAAGCCATCCAAAGTGTCCTCAGTCAGGATGGTTACTATCTCTAGTATGTCATCTCACTCAGTATTTGCCAGCAGGCCTAAAAATAAATATAGAGAGAGCAGGACCTGAACAGGACTGTTCTAGACTTCCCTGTTGAAATCTAGATAAACAAGATTCACAGATAAATGTGGGTCATGCCCCTATATCCACACAGGAAGAAAACAAAGAAAAGTTATAAAAATTAACAGTTTTCAAGGGAAAAGTGGTGAAAAATTACAGTTGAGAGGAAGCTTATTGATAATTATAGGAAGAGATTGATTGCAGTTATTTATTCCAAAGTGTATGCAACCAAATATGAACTTGAGGGTGCCAATCATTTTGTCTGGCTCATTTGGGGGGGTTTCATGTAAAATTATGTCCAATTTGTCTTTTTTTTTCAATTTTTTGTGTTGTTCCAATACACACAAAAGACACAAACTTATGTATGTCAAAACATGAAATTGTAAATCTTTTCTTGAAGACATACTTCATGTTCTGGAGTAATTTCCAGGGTGCCAACATGTTTGGCCATCACTGTAAATATGTAAGTACTCTCATAGTTGCATTGATAGGTTAACAAAAGGACACATCTACATTGTGTTTATAATTACTTTGACCTGGCAGTTTGACCTACAGAAGGACAATCTGTGGTATACCGGTACCTGTTCTACTGCTGCTGAGTGAAACAGTTGTTATGTGGCAGCAGATTTGTTCCAATGTGTCAGAAATACTTTGGTCGCTGTGAGTTATATATATGTTGTGATGTCCTTACAGTGAGGACTGATAAATGTACTTTCTACATTGTACTTTGCTGTCATCTAATGGTGAATGTATGTTTAAGAAAGTTAGATGATTCTCCTCATAACTAGCTGCCATAGCAATGGTAGGAGGAGCCTCTACCTTAGGCTTCCCACACATAATAACGGTAGGAAGTGCCTCTAACTCAGGTCTCCCACATATAGCAATGGTGAAAGGAGCCTCCATTTCAGGCCTCTCACACAGCAATGGTGGAAGAAGCCTCCACCTCAGGCCTCTCACACATAGCAATGGTGGGAGTATCCTCTATCACAGACCTCTCACACATAGCAATGTGGGAGGAGCCTCTACCTCAGGTCTCACACATAGCAATGGGCAAGGAGCCTCTACCTCAGACCTCTCACACATAGCAACAGTGGGAGGAGACTCTACCTCAGACTTCTCACACATAGGAATTTTAGGAGGATCCTCTACTTTATGCCTTTCAAATATAGCAATTGTGGAAGGAGCTTCTACCTCAGGGGTGGCAACTCCGGGCTTCGAGGGCCGTACACAGTGCAGGTTCTCTGTATATCCTTAGCATTTGACAGTTGGTAATTTAATTGCTGCAGCACTGAAGACATTTATGGAGGGGGAAAGCTTAATGGCTATAACATGAAATGCAGGATTGTCTCTGCAGCTAAGAAATGCATATGTGATAAGTGAACTCAGTAAATACTGTACTGGAATAAATTAATTGAGAGACTTATCTTCTCACTGACTTCACTGCGAAGAGCCCGGTAACTGCGCCAAAGTGCTCTCAAACTTACCGAGTCCTATTCTGACACTGTGTGCAGTATACATTGCTGGGATGAGGTTCATGTGCCTGTGTTCCGCAATTAAAAACCAGCTGGAAGTACAGTATTAACTGAGTTCACTTATCACATATGCATTTTTTAGCTGCACAGACAATCCTGCATTTCATGTTATAGCCATTAAGCTTTCCCCCTCCATAAATGTGTTCAGTGTTGCAGCAACTTTATTTCCCTAAGTGCACACACATATTTTTTGCTTGCACCTGCACATTAAGGTGATGCCAGTCTTTCATAAATATAAGTTGGTAATTTAATGTCCTGCACAGGTGATGATTCCAACTGTCAAATGCTAGGGATATCCAGAAAACCTTGACTGTGTGCGGCCCTCGATCCCTGGAGCTGCCCCCCCTGCTCTGCCTCATGCCTCTGAAGGTACCTTTACACATGGCAACTTTTCTAGGAATTTCACTGGCAACTTACTGGTTGCAGTGAAATCATGGACACATTGTTCTATCTTGTTGCTGTGTACAAATGGAACAATGTGTCCATGATTTCACTGCAACCAGTAAGTTGCCAGTGAAATTCCTAGAAAAGTTGCCACATGTAAAGGTACCTTTACACTTCCTGGAACAGGTTCAAACAGGTTAGTCAGTCTAGTCAGGAGAGAGGGAGGAAGCACTACTGCTCCCAGAATCTCTATCACAGTCCATGCTGAGGGAACATCATTCTCTCCATTTAATTGCCTCCACAAAGGAGTGAAGCTTCATGCTGGTTTTATATGGGCTACCAGCCAGAATCAGTGCAAAATAACTTCCATGCCACAAACTTTCACTCTTCAATAAGGAACTTTTATATCAAAATTGTGAGTACCTAACTCCATACCACCGTCCTGTAACAGACAAAAATATTTGCCAACATTCACAACCCATTTTGAGAAAGATTTTGGATGAAGGCTGGAAAACAGTTGCAAAAAATCTAAAGGTATTGAAAGCATAATTTCTCTAAGTACATTTATAAGTGACCCATCAAAAAAACATACATGGCTAGTAAATAAAGGTATGTACAGATGTGGCAATAACAAAGGTAATTTATGTCGGTATGTGGATCTGGGAACAGAATTTCATGATAACATGATGAATAAAGGTTTCCCCATTAAATACATTATTAATTGCAGGAGTACGCATGTTGTGTACGTGGTGAAGTGGAATAAAGAAATGCATGGAGTGCAATAAATACTATATCAGCTGCACACCACACACGTAACCTAAAAAAGAGACTGGTGGAGCATATTCCTGCTGCCAATCCTGAGTCCAATATGATGAGAATGGGTATGTCTGGTTTGTCAAGGCACTCTAGGGATTATCATTATGGTGCTTGAAAATCACTGAAAGTAAAAGGCATTAAGAATTATAAAAATGACTTATTGTACTTTTATTAAGGCAATTTCCTTTTTGAAAACATTTTGGAATGTATGATTATTGCTATTGTAAATATGTGATGTTAGTTTAATTGTTCTCTCTTTTATCATGTACATATGAATTGGTGCACATTTTAATGGTTTAACTAGTACTAAAAATGTATTGGAACATGCCGGCAGGACAAGGGTTAACCTGGTCCTAGGGTCGAATTATCCATATTGCTCACAGGTGGGAGTGTTTTTAGCATTTTGTATCGATGTAAATACTTAAGTCCCAAAAGAGTTGAGAAAAGTATTCTAGGAGCGATACCTTTATTGGCTAAACAGAAAAATTATATTTGTAAGAGGGGTTACGCTAGATGTGTTTTGGGGATATACCCCTTAGTCGCTAGCACATACACATATAAACAAACATTATCAATATACAAAATGTTAGTACAATACAAAAGAATATTGTGGTACTGTGTTAGCCAGAGAAATCGATGCAGATACTTAAGTCCCAAAAAAGTTGAGAAAAGTATTCATTTATTGGCTAACCAGAAAATTTATATTTGTAAGTTTTCAAAGCTCACATGGCTCCTTTATCAGACAATACTACAAATGAATTATTGAGACATTTAAATCCATAATACAGCAGGACAGGAGGTGATGATAAGTAGAGGTGGGCTAAGGATATTGAATGAAAGTCTTTTATTGATGCAGATGAGGTGGAAGTAGTCTTTTACACATCAGAAGATCTTCTTGTGGAGGTGTTAACTGTGTCCATGTAATGACCCATGAATCCAGGTGTCAAATTGAGACCTTTTGTTAAAGATTGGAATATTCTTATGAATTTGAATTCCCAGATTTTTCATTCACCATCCTTTTTGAAGTGACCTTTCAATATTAGAACTTTTAAGTCTGCCATGCTGTGTCCAGGTCTAGAGGCATGTATTCCTACAGGCGTGTCAAGCTCATTTTTTATCGTAAGTCTATGTAGACTCATCCTTGTTTTTAGCCTTTCCATTGTTTCAGCAGTAGTATACATCCCTGTAATGCACTTTAAACATTGTATCATATATACCACATTAGAGAATGCACATGAAAAAAAGTCTATGATCTTAAGTCCTGGTTTGTGTTGAGTATAGGGGCTGTATCTGTTGTAGAGATGAGTGATGTTCGACACGTTCGCCAATTTCAAATTCGACCTGTTTTGGGGTATGTTCGAGTCAAGAAATGAAATAAGCATGCAGAAACGCATGCTTATTTTTAAGGCACTTAAAAAACTCATGCCAAGTGTGACCCTAGCCTTAGTATATGTAATGCTTTGTTCCAAGAGCAATGCCACTCCACTCCTAATATTGTATAAAGTAACATAAAACCATATATCATATATGCATAGGGCTACATTAAATTTATAACAAATATCTGCACTATGTGTAATCACCTGTAATTGTATACACGAAATCCTGATTGTGTTACCTGTGATGACTAAATCCTGCTATGCATATGCCTCACTGTGTTGCCTGTGTGTTTAATAAAGAAATATCACTTTTTTGTATACTAAGGTCTGTTCCAGTGCTGTGCAAGTGTTTTTCACAGCATCTGGCCAAATCTAGCCAAGTAAATACTTTTTGGCTAGTAGCACTGGTTTAGCACTGTTGTGAAGAAAGCTACACCACCTGTGTTTACTAGCCTTTATTTTCTGCATCTAGCCAGACAAATACTTTTTGGCTAGTAGCAGTGTGTGGCAAGCACTGGTGTACCACTTTTGTGAAGAAAGCTACCCTCTCCTGGTTTACTAGCCTTTTTTTTACTGAATCTAGCCAAGCAAATCCTTTTTGGCTAGTAACAGTGTGTGCTAAGCATCCGCCTGCGCACAGATCACATATAGGAGTGAATGGGTGCGAACGGTCAAGTGCAGCACTGTGCGCTCCCATTATAGAGATAGGAGCTCGCGGCCGCTGCGGTCACATTGTGGATCCCCTCTGCAGAACGCTGCGGAGGGGAACGCAAATGTGAACCCAGCATCACTCAGCTGTCCTAATAGCTGAAGTCAGGGGCTTAGCTGAGGAACTATTTCCTATTTTTTTTGCACCTGATAGATTTTGGGTCATAATAACCCCTTCAGCTTTATTTTCTCTGTGGCAGACCAGTGCGTTGCTGCTCTCCTACCTGCAAATAGCACGTACGCCACCTGCTTGTGCGACTACTTGTGCGCACTTAATAAATTTTGCAGGGACTAGTGTGCTGCTACACAGACACGGACACATTTCTTACTTAAGGTGCATTTTTAAAATATAACCTTTAATAAATATTTGTTAAAATAACAAAAAAGTGTTCTCCCACACCTGTCTATAAAACACACATTACAGACAGGGATGGGACAATATCCCTATTAAACCCTGTCTCTTGTTCTCTTGTTATCATATAATTTGGATAAAAACCACAGACACGGACACAGCAGCAAAAAACTGTTGCGAGTGGGCAATGCGAGCGCTTTCCGAGACATCTGCGATTTGTAAATCGCACATTACTCGCTATTACTCGCTTCCCCATTCATTAACATTGGACTCGCTAGACTCGCAACGAGTAGCGAGTCCCGGGCTCGGACTCGCTAGAGTCAAGCGATTCCGAGTAATGTAGGACTCGCCCATCACTAACTATTGCCATTTCATCTTGATAACTTTGTTGCATGTTGTGGGGGCTACCTTCAAATGACGACAGCAGAATGACTATTTTTCCAATTGGAATTCCCTTTTGAATGGATTGTTTTTGCAAATGTTCTTGAAGAATGCAGTAATCTTCAACTTTAAGTTGTTTTTTGTTCATTCGTATGAAATTTAGACAATTAGCTTCAATTTTAACGTATGCATCAACTAAGTACTGTTGTGTCAGTTTCTCTCACCATTTAAAATAGGATTGAAGTAATTTCGGACAGACAAAAGAAAACTATAGTACTGCAGTTGTGTAATTCGTCTTAAAGTGCCTCGCTGGTGTAGGTTTTCATGCCACCATTGATCACCTCTTGGAAAGAATAGCGGATACAGAAGAAATACATCAAGGTTGCTGTGCAAAATGCTAATTCGTTGTGTCTTAGGAAGCAAAGGCTTGTTTTGGTCTGGCTTAAGATGGACTAATATACCGCTTTGAAAAGGAGGCTCTCCATCATTGTTTTGAAAAAAAAAATGCAACCTCACTTATACGTGGTTTGTTGTAAAGTCAGGGATCTTGTTTACGTGCTTGTTTAATGGCCATGACAATAGAAGGCATTTCAGTCCCATTTTGTATAGTCCTTTGTTCTTCCTCAGCTTCAACGTCTTTTAGCATGCGATATGCGGCAGCAAATGGGCTGATTTGTTGTAAATGTATGGCAATTTGGTTCATGAGTTCAGCATTACACTTTTCAGTTTCTTTCAGGTTCATCATGTGTTCTGTAACCTCATTTGTATCAAGGATGTATAATTGTGCAAATTTTGGTGGTTGTCATATTTCTGGCGAATTGTTCCAGTGCGGTGGTAGATCTGGCCGTGAATATTAAAACAATACGGTCTGAATCCACGGGTCGGTGCAATGTTGGTACCAAATGAAGCAAACGCATGAGAACTATTGATGCTTCTGATATTTTTCATAAAATTTTGACTGTGTTAACCTCATAACGACAGCCTTACGTCTACAGACGTCGGAAAAAAAGGGTACTTATGCCTAGCCGACATCTGTAGACGTAAGGCAAGAAAAAGCCCTGTAGCGCCACCCCTGTAGCTAAAATCTCTAGGGTGTCAGCGTACCGATTGTAGCTGAGACCCTAGAGATTAGTAATTAGCTGGTGTTTTACTGGCACCTGTAATGTGATGACCAGTAAGCACTGTTTACCGATCATCACATTACAAACAGTGAAAGTGCCGGAAAAAAGTACTTTCACTTTGATCTGACATGAAAACACATGTTGGATCAAAGTGAAAGTATTAACCCCTACCTTCCCCAAGACCCCCAGTACTGGGGATCAGCCACCCCACCCCCCACCCCCTAACCATCTAAAAATGGCGGCGGCCGGTGGCAAAACCCGCCACCTCCGCTTCATCTCTATGCGATCTGACAGGTCAGATCGCATAGAGATGCCGCCGTTCCTGGGGGGCCACTAGTCCACTCAGTGGCCGCCCAATGTCATCCCCCTCACCCTTGATCTCCCCCTCCTCCGCTCCCCCTGCTCAGCTCCCCCTCCTCCCTGCTGCGCTCCCCCTCCGGTCATCAACCTGCCCCCCCCTTCTCCAGGTCTTCCCCTGCCTGGCCTCGAACCCCCCCTGTCCCCCCCTCCGATCCTCACCCCTCCCGCCTCCCCCCGACCCCCCTACCCTGCTCTCTCATACTTACCCATCCTGCAGCGTCGCCGGCCGTCTTATCTTTGCCTCTGTCCCGGCGCCGCTGCTCTGCATGCGCCGGAACAGAGGCAGAGTTACAGAGTTAACCCCTGAACGACAACACAGGGGTCTTTTCCAGTTAACCCCCTGCGTGGTTACAAAGGGTTAACTGCAGATCATCATCCCTGTGTGGTCACAAGGGGTTACTGGATCTGCAGTTAACCCCTTGTGACCACACAGGGATGATGACCTGCAGTTAACCCCTTGTGTGGTCACAAGGGGTTAGCTGCAGGTCATCATCCCTGTGTGGTCACAAGGGGTTACTGGATCTGCAGTTAACCCCTTGTGACCACACAGGGATGATGACCTGCAGTTAACCCCTTGTGTTGTCACAAGGGGTTAACTGCAGGTCATCATCCCTGTGTGGTCACAAGGGGTTACTGGATCTGCAGTTAACCCCTTGTGACCACACAGGGATGATGACCTGCAGTTAAGCCCTTGTGTGGTCACAAGGGGTTAACTGCAGGTCATCATCCCTGTGTGGTCACAAGGGGTTACTGAGTCTGCAGTTAACCCCTTGTGACCACACAGGGATGATGACCTGCAGTTAACCCTTGTGACCACACAGGGAGTTAACTTCAGATCATCATCTGAATGAGAATCGTCGTGGGACCTCCCACTGGACTACGTTGGACCTTCCCAATGGACTACGTCGGACCTTCCCACTAGACTAAGTCGGACCATCCCACTGGACTACGTCGGGTCACTGTAATAAAGATGGGGTCTAAATATGTGTTTGTGTTTTTTTTCCAAAAAAATATTCTTCTCTGTGTTGTGTTTTCTTTACAATCTACAAGAGATTCCTAGTGGTCCGGTCTAATATTGGCCAGACGTTATGAATCTCAGGCTTAGTGCCAGCTGCCAAAAAGCTGGCATTAACCCCTTATTACCCAGTCTGCCACCGCTACACAGCAGCTGGAAAAGCTGGATACAGCGCCAGAAAATGGCGCTTCTATGAATGCGCCATTTTCTTGGGCAGCAGCGGGCTGCAATTCACAGCGGGGGGGGGCAGAAAGCTTGGGCCTCCCTACGCTGAGGATTCCAGCCCCCAGCTGCCTAGTTGTACCTGGCTGGCCCAAAAATATGGCGAAGCCCACGCCATTTTTTTTCAAAATTATTTCATGAAATAATTTTAAAAAAAGGGGCTTCCCTATATTTTTTGTTTCCAGCCAGGTAAAACTAGGCAGAAGGGATTGGTTGCAGCCCGTAGCTGCCTGCTGTACCTGGCTGTACCAAAATATGGTGAAGCCCCACGTCATTTTTTTAAAAAAATTTAATAAAGAAATACTAAAAAAAAATGCAGGGGAGGAGACGACCAAGACACAGTGTCTCTGTATCTTGTGCACATGTTCTAAAAGTGAGAAATTGTGTGAAAAAAAGAAAATGTTCAATATGACATGATCAAATTCTGTGAAGTAGCTGTAGGTTCCAAATGCTCACTATACCCCTAGATATAATCCTTGAGGTGTCTAGTTTCCAAAATGGGGTGACTTGTGCAGGAGCTCCAATGTTTAGGCACATAGAGGCTCCCCATATGCGACATGGTAACAATTGGAGCTAATTTTCCATTCAAATTGTTAGCGGACACCATGTCGCATATGGAGAGCCTCTGTGTGCCTAAACATTGGAGCTCCCCCATAAGTGACCCCATTTTGGAAACTAGACCCCAAGGAACATATCTAGATGCATAGTGAGCACTTTCAACCCTCAAAGAAAACTTTGTTTAGTGGTTGAGGATGTGAAAGTTTTCTCTCCATCACTGATGACTCTACAGCAAAGACACTTAGGGGTCTCGCATGCATAACATCCCACATTCGGGATATCTTCTCCCCCCCTCGCTTATTTTTTGATTTACATTTTTTGGTTTACATGTCTTGAAGAGTGACCCGATCCTCGGTGATCACCTACCCAAAAGACCCAATGTAATACATAGGAGAAACAAAAATCTGCGGGAAATGGTGGCCCCTAGCAAGGTGGGATGTAAATAAAAAAATAAGCGAGGGGGAGAAGATAACACGAATGTGGGATCTTATGCATGTGAGACCCCTAAGTGTCTTTGCTGTAGAGTCATCAGTGTTGGAGAGAAAACTTTCACATCCTCAACCACTAAACAAAGTTTTCCCATAAAACACAGGGTCTCATGACAATCCACATATATCATCTATTTAATCAAGTGTCCGTGTGGGACCCAATATATTGGGAGAACAATTCAAACCATGTATGCAAGGCTCAATACGCACCGGTGCAACATCAAAAATGGGTATCAGCTACATAGTTTATCAAAGCATTACACAATGTACCATCAAAAAGATGCTATGAAAATGAAACTTACAGTGATAGATCATGTGAAAGATAATGTGAATGACCGTCTGGGTACTCTCATTAAGATGGAGAGTTTCTGGATTTTTGAAATGGGAATGCTGAGCCTGGAAGGCCATAACCTGACCCTTGAGAATGTAGCGAAACATTAAGAATAATATGAGAAATAAATACCATACAGCTATATTATAGGTAATTTTATGCATGAATTGTAAAAATTCTTTTTAATGTAAATTTTATTATTTTTGTGAAATATGAACATACATATTGTACAGCCGTATACTTGCACATTTTTTTACTGTTATCTTTATAATTTTTTTTATATATGCTATTTTTATCCTATCTGTCTGTTGAAAAATTAGTGCAACATAGAAACTAACTATATTTGTTGTATATATCATTTGGAGAAACTTTTGTGGGGATGGATTAATGGGAAGTATGCCCTCTATAGTTGAACAGGAGATTGTTTTTTTTTTTTTTTTTTATTGAAACAAAGGCTGTAAACACAGAGCAGCCTTATATCTGGTGTGCTACTCTGCAGGTGGAGGTGAACAGGAGATTGTTCTTTGTTGGATAAAGGAAGGGTTAATTGAATAATTGTGAACCAGCCAGTTGGAAGCAAAGCATTGTTTAACAAAAGACCAATCATGAGTAACTGCTATCTATATAATGCCAATGTCCAGTGTACCCCCTTACACAACCTGATGAAGACTGTTCTAAACAGTTGAAACGCATAGTGGAGTTGTGAGGGGAGCTAAGAAATTAATAAAAGGTTTGCCATTTATTAAAACATCTTATATGTCTGCTTGATCCTTAGAGCACTCCTAATCAGACCGCCATTACTATTTTTTGCAAACTCATAATACACACCTATTTACTTTACCTGTCAGTGGTTTTAATATTATGGATGATCTGTGTATACTAATAACTATCAATTGATAATTATTACTTTCCTGTTGAC
The DNA here is from genome assembly GCA_033576535.1 of Allobates femoralis. NCBI lineage: Eukaryota > Metazoa > Chordata > Amphibia > Anura > Aromobatidae > Allobates > Allobates femoralis. The sequence goes on from JARQOC010000002.1 coordinate 547,517,237, forward strand.
TCTTGACTCTTATGGCGGGTTTACACGTTGCGATATCGCAGTACAATTTCAATCAAAAGTCACGTGGTTCGATCGTTGGACCCGATATCGTTCCTGCGTTGTATGGTGTGAACGTCCAATACGATGCAGGAACGATGTCAATGCGATATCGGGGATCGAATGAGCGTGCTATTCAATGCCCCGATATTGCATAGCGATTGAAGCCGGATCGTGCTGTGTAAACGCCCAATTACGATGCGATTTCATACGTCACCCATTCACTCCCATGTTAACTATGCGATCCTGGGTTGGGAGGTGGAGACATCGCACGGACGTTGTAATACAATATCGCAGCGTGTAAACATTCAATGCGATGCGGGAGGAACGTGCATTAATTGCGCGCTCCCGCGCCATTGAGTTGCGATATCGAAACGATATCGCGGCGTGTAAACCCACCATCACGCTGAGTTCATATGTCCAGTTAGATGTAACCTGCAGAGATTCATTGGCAAAAAAGTTGTGCAAACACAAACTTTTTGTCCGTTTCTAATTTATCAATATCTGCAGGGTCCGTATTTTTCTAATATTGGAGTCTTTCATTTGTAAAAGATCAACTTTTTGCTAATTAGATCAGTTTGAAATGGAAGATAAAAATCAATCTGTAAACAGAACCATTTTCCATAGATTCCAAATTTAAAAAATTGGATCCTGCAGAAGTAATTACCGTATATACTCGTGTATAAGCCGACCCGTGTATAAGCCGACCCCCCTACTTTTGCCCCCAAAACCTGGGAAAATCTATTGACTCGTGTATAAGCCGAGGGTGGACCCCAGCACAGGTATACAGCCCCCAGCAGTGTGGTATACAGCAGCCTCCCCAGTGGTATATACAGGCCCCAGCAGTGTTACAGCAGCAGCCCCAGTGGTATATACAGCAGCAGCCCCAGTGGTAGTATACAGCAGCCCCAGAGGTATATACAGCAGCCCCAGTGGTAGTATACAGCAGCAGCCCCAGTGGTAGTATACACGCAGCCCCAGTAGTATATTCAGCCCCAGTGGTAGTATACACGCAGCCCCAGTAGTATATACAGCCCCAGTGGTATATACAGCCCCAGTGGTAATATACACGCAGCCCCAGAGGTATATACAGCAGCCCCAGAGGTATATACAGCCCCAGTGGTAGTATACATACAGCCCCAGTAGTAGTATACAGCCCCAGTGGTAGTATACAGCCCCAGTGGTAGTATACAGCAGCCCCAGTGGTATATTCAGCCCCAGTGGTAGCATACAGCAGCCCCAGTGGTATATACAGCCCCAGTGGTAGTATACAGCCCCAGTGGTAGTATACAGCAGCCCCAGTGGTATATACAGCCCCAGTGGTAGTATACATACAGCCCCAGTAGTAGTATACAGACCCAGTGGTAGTATACAGCCCCAGTGGTAGTATACAGCCCCAGTGGTAGTATACAGCAGCCCCAGTGGTATATACAGCCCCAGTGGTAGTATACATACAGCCCCAGTAGTAGTATACAGCCCCAGTGGTAGTATACAGCCCCAGTGGTAGTATACAGCCCCAGTGGTAGTATACAGCAGCCCCAGTGGTATATACAGCCCCAGTGGTAGTATACATACAGCCCCAGTAGTAGTATACAGCCCCAGTGGTAGTATACAGCCCCAGTGGTAGTATACAGCTCCAGTGGTAGTATACAGCAGCCCCAGTGGTATATTCAGCCCCAGTGGTAGTATACAGCCCCAGTGGTAGTATACAGCCCCAGTGGTAGTATACATACAGCCCCAGTAGTAGTATACAGCCCCAGTGGTAGTATACAGCCCCAGTGGTAGTATACAGCAGCCCCAGTGGTATATTCAGCCCCAGTGGTAGTATACAGCCCCAGTGGTAGTATACAGCCCCAGTGGTAGTATCCAGCAGCCCCAGTGGTATATACAGCCCCAGTGGTAGTATACAGGGCCCCAGCAGGGCCCCCCTCATAATTTGGCGCCCCCACCTCACTTGCTGGGCCCCCCCGCATGCAGCGCTGCGCATATACATTACCTGTCTAGCAGCTGTCACCCTCCGATGGCGGATCGCGGCTCCCGGCTCCGGCTTCCATCTCCCTCTGTGTCTTCCTTGTCATGTGACCGGGGCTCATCGCGATGACGTCATTGCGACGCCGGCCGGTCACATGACAAGGAAGACACAGAGGAAGATGGAAGCCGGAGCCGGGAGCCGCGATCCGCCATCGGAGGGTGACAGCTGCTAGACAGGTAATGTATATGCGCAGCGCTGCATGTGGGGGGCCCAGCAAGTGAGGTGGGGGCGCCAAATTATGAGGGGGGCCGTATGACTCACGTATAAGCCGAGGGGGGGACTTTTCAGCCCAATTTTTGGGCTGAAAAACTCGGCTTATACGCGAGTATATACGGTAACAATGGACAGAAAAGTTGCATCTGCACAGGTTTTTTTGCCTATGGATCTCTGCAGGATCCATTTTGTTGGATGATAACGGAAAATGTGAACTCAGCCTTACATAGTGAAATCATAACAAATATATTCCCATGAAGTCTTTATCAATCTGCACAGCCCCACTAAAGCCCCCATCACACATAGCAATATTGCTAGCGAGATCGCTGATATGTCAAAGGTTTTGTGACGCAACAGCGACCTTGCAAGCGATCTTGTTGTGTTTGACACGTAGTAGCGACCGGGTCCCCGCTGTGAGATCGCTGATCGTGTCAGAATGGCCTGGACCATTTTTTGATTGGCGGTTTCCCACTGGGCATCATTTATCGGTGTGTTTGACGCCTTCAATTACCTCGTTGACAACTCAGAACTCAGCCAAGTAGGTCTGAGTCGTCAGACTAGCTGCTGTGTGACACGGTCCCAATGACCGCCGATGTCGTTATACGAGTCACTGGATCATTGCTGCATTGCTGGTGAGATCTGACTGTTTGACATCTCACCAGTGACCACGTAGCGACATTCCAGCGATCCCGGCCAGGTCGTATCATTATCGGGATCGCTGGAGAGTCGCCAGGTGTGATGGGACCCTAACTCTATAACATACTTAAGTTAGACCAGTCTGTATGGTAAAAGCAACAAGTTCACTTTAAATACATTAATGCCATAAATTGCACAGAACATATCAAATATACAGAATTATAGTGTACTGAAAACAATACAGCACACAAGCGACTAAAGAACGTTACCTAATTTACTGGCAATATAGCAATATGTTTTGTTCTAAGATGTGCATTATAGATTAAAACAATCAGAAGTTACAATCACAACACAAGAACATACTGTATAATAAGCCATATGGTTCAAAGTAACCATGAAAAATGATTGTGTTTTAATGTACTTAATAATCCATTTAAGCAGCATTTAGCATATAATAGAGCAATTAATGCACAGTCTTCAATACTACTTTATTATCTTGCAAATGAGTTCTATGACAATATTCAAGCCAGGGGGTCTATGCCGATATAAAATTATTTAATGCATTATTAACAGAACCTAATTTGTAGATCTTAAAAGGGAGTCATATGGTGAATACAATTAATTTAGACAGAATAATCAGAAACAGGAGACAAGGACTTTATGCTTGGTTGACTAATATAAAGTTAAAATTGGCCATGTACTGTATGTGGATAGACTGATAGACAGATATAGACTGATGGATTGACAGAAGACAAACAGACAGACACACATACAAATAGTTAGATTTGAATATAATGTACTTATACATGTATAATGTACTTACGGTAGCTAATTTTACCTTTACTAATTGAGCCACATTTTTTTGGGTTAAGGTGAAGCACAGATTTGGTATCACAGAAGCATAGTTGGAGTGCATATGATATACTGTAATGTGTCTAAAAGAAACTTAAAATTGGATTAATATTGCTTGCTCATGCTTGAAGCATAAAAAGTGCTTAAAGGCAAAAGGAGACAGAGAGCTACATCTAAAAATAAAATGCCCAATGGAAGTACAGATTTTCACAATTCAGATTTGTTTTGTCAGAACACAGGTCTCGGGAGAATGAAGTAAATACAGTTTATGATTCATTTGTATTTTATAGCATATTTTTATTTTTAAAGAATTACAACTTAGAGAAAACATATTTGTGCAATATTTGTCTACAGGCACTTAATAGAATTTTCAATTTTACAGAACTTTTCATGGGAAGAATCAAATATTGGAGCACTCATCAACAAATTTCATTCTGCTCCTGTAACTGTGAACACTTCCAGCGGTTGCTTCCTGGAGTTAACTGTATGGATTCGTATATACATTGATCAACTCCTGTAACGTTAAAAACACTGACAGAAATAGTAAATAATGTTACCTTGTGAAAGGAGCGTAATGATTGTGTTCACAGAGATCGCAACGTCAATCGGGCAAGGGCTGCAGGGAGGCCACCAACCCTCGCACCTTCTTCATCTGAAGTACCACACTACCTGCTGCCAGCCAAACAGAGGCCAGCAGCTGATGTTGCCGTGCCAGGCATTGGTTTTGCATCGTAGTTATGTTAGACGTTACCATGCCAAATATCAGCTGCCCTTACTGATGAAGCTATGGAAAATGAGCACCATGGGGCTCTTCTGTTACTGGTGACACGACTTTGAGGTATAGTAACATTTACTGACCATGTGACTTATCTATTCTTTACATGTGCATTTTATACACTAATTCTCATCTTTTGAATGTCTAATATTCTCATCCTGCTACACCTATCCTTATGTTAAAAAAATATTGATACATCTGAATTTGCTTGATGATTTATCCAAATTATGAAATATATACAGTATATATTTCATTTAACAATTCTATGTACAAGGGACTTATCATTTTTTGGAGTTTATTTAGCTCTTATTATATATACATCTATTCTATCCCACATTATATATTATCATATAGTTAATGTGTTTGTAAAATACATTTCTCTGTGTTTACTTATATTCTTTATGCTTCATATGGCAGTGTACTCTGTATCTATTTTTTAATGAATAAAATATTATTTATACACAAATTAATATTTTTTGTGTTACAACTTTTTGATTTGAGTTGTGTTATCAACCTGAGTGGTTGAGTATATTTTTGCATTATCTAAAAAAGGGCAAAATAGGCAATCTGGCGACAATGTCATTAGAATTATTACTACATTCACTAACAACTAGTCAAAATTGAGGGGGATTCTTGGCAAACACTGGCCCATATTACTGACTGTTAAGGTACCTTTACACGCTGCCACTGAGGTGTAGCAACTGCCTGGCAATCGGGAAATTGCTACGAAGTAGCGGCCTGTAATTTGGGAAAGTGATCGGGTTTCTCGTAGTTGCTCCGGGTAGCGGATTCAGCCGTGTTCTAAAATCCGAGCAACCCAAAGGGTGAATTGCCCTGGTAGTGGCATGTAAACTGGCGATAGAGATGGAATCTGCGTCACCTAGTGATTTACCAGAGGCGTGCCACAGCGTGCTGGATACAGCGCCAAATCAGTGATGATTGGTGGGGCTACTGTGTTTCCATTGGCTGTTCCTTCACAGGGCACCATATTTAAAGAGCTGTCCATTCACACTACACAATTGCAATGGCGTCATGTATTAGTCAGCTTTCCTGTGCAGGCTGGCCAATCATGACGCTATTGCGCTGTCCAATCAGCGTGTTAGCGTCACGGAATACACAACTCTGTCATGCCTATGTTCTTGCGGCGCTAAAGATGTACGCCCATATTCCTTTGTGGATAGCGGCGTGTGAAGCGGTGACGGTATTCAACAGAAAGTTATTCGCAGAATCTGTTGGAACCTCCGGGGAACCACGATACCTTGAGTTAACAACGCAATTGAGGCATGTACATGTGGAATCGGCGATCGTTAGCAACCATTAAAAACGTGCACACGCACGTATGGTTGATACCGATTGTCAGTGATAGTTGCGGCGTGTAAAGGTACCTTTAGAGACTTAAAATTTGCCTTAGGCCAGGGTCACACATGAGCCGTGCATTTGCTAAAAGCATTAGTATTTCAACTTTCAATTTTGTGAAAAATGCAAGCGTTAACGGATCCATAAGCTCCAATGCAAAAAAACGCATTGTCAAAAGTGCACTAAAAGAACACTATGCGTTTTTGAAACTGCAGTGTTTTTGGGTGCAGTAAAAAAACACATGCTTTTTTTTAACATGGGGCCCTATGAGAAATGCATCCTTACCGCATGGTACATATAGGTAACGCATGGGTTATTTAGATGCAAAAATGGCATTTCTCAAAAACGGATTCAGGTTTGGAAAACTGGAAAAAACTGATGGGCATGTGTGACCCTGGCCTTATCAAAGCAATTCATCAATCCAGGGACGTCGCTATGCATTAAGAATCGGGGCTGCAGCCCCGATTCTTATGCATAGAGCCCCGAATCTCGCCGGCTGTCAGGGCCAGGGCCACACCATCCATGAGCCGACCTGCTAGCAAACATAGGGGCAGCATCCCGGGGGTGCCCGGTGGCACTTTCTGTTAAGTCCCGGCCGCTTTACAGCACAGCTTGGCAGGGGGCGGTAACAACATCACTGAGCCGTGCAGAGCGTCCGGCAGACACACGCTGAGAGGAGACTGGAGCAGCTCACTGAGGACTGAGGAGAGAGAGAGGTGAGTATTTATGTTGGTTTTTTTTTCTACACTGATGGGAGACTATGGGAATGCAGTGCAGGGGAGATCATATGGCTGGTGTAGGGCATCAGAGACCAGAGTGGCAAGGGGCCCCGGAGCTAGGGAAAGTGAATGCCGAGACAAAGTCAGTGCTGACAGGAGGAGGTGCAGGGACAATGTGCTGCAGATGAGTATGCTAATGCTGCTGCTGGTTATCTGTATAGTCACTGAGGGGGGAGGGAGAGGCACTCAGTGTGGCCCCCACTGCTCTCTGTGCTGCTGCTGCTGATCCATGGAGAGAGAGGGAGCAGGACATTAACCCTGTCATACCCTCGATAAGAGGGAGGGGGCTGTGCAGTGTGTCCCCTGCTCCAGCCATATCACTGCACACAGGGACATCTGTGCCTCATCTCCTATCAGCCAATCACAGATTTCACTTTATAAGCACATCTGTGATTGGCTGCCAGCAGATGATAGTGTCCCCTGTGCCCTGGAGCTGCAGATTGTAGGAGCTGGAGCAGGAAACATCTATGGCCCCTCTGACACCATAGAAAGACTCACAGCCTCTGGGGAAAACTGTAAGAATATTTTTATAAATAATTTCTCTAACACTTAATTTCTGTATGCGCATGTTGGCAGTAGTAGTTGACTTACCCCGTGGGGGCTGTGGGGTACTCTGAGCCGGGCACCTCGAAGTCTTCAAGTGTCTGGGGTGATGTCACAGTGGTGTGACGCGGTCTGTGGCCACCCGGATGGGCAGTCAATAAAAAGGGGGTTAAAAAATTAGGGAGTAGTTTGTCATGACGTCACCCGTGGTATGCAGCTGTAGTGGCCGCTGCTGCAGGCCGGGACCTCTGGGGATGATGGAATGGCAGCTGGTATGGTGTCGCTCCCCACGGGTGGAGCAGATGCCCAGAGCATCCAGAGTAATGGAGTGTTAGCGTGCTGGGGAGCCAGCGGGGCTGATCGGGTTGCAGGGAAGGATCGGGACCAGTGGCGTAGCGTGGGGGAAGAGCGGCGGTCCGCGCCAGGCGGCACGTGTGTGGGGGCGGCAGCAGGGCTGTATTTAAACGGCAGGGGAGCGCAAGCGTTTTTTTTTTTTTTTTTCTTTACCTCCCTCCCCCAGACTCCATATGAAAAGTGGAGTCTTTGTGGGGGAGGGAGGGTGTTGCCGCCGGTAGTGCATTGCCGCTCGGCCGCGGCGCCCGTATGTACTGTGCCCCCTCCTGGCCCCCCAGCGCTGAGAGCGATGACGCTAACAGGAAGCTGCTGGGAGCCCTGCTGCTTCCTGTCCCGTGATGGCTCCAAGTACTCGTGCGGTGGAGGCGGCTGCGGTGCTGGCGGCTCCTCCACCCAGCTGGCCCCCCATGGACCCGGAGAGGTGAGGGAAACTGTGCAGGGGACAGGGGAGCAGAGGAGAAGAGGACAGGTAGGCAGGAGGACAGGAACAGGGGGACAGAGGAGAAGAGGACAGGTGGGCAGAAGGACAGGAACAGGGGGACAGAGAAGAGGACAGGGGGCAGAAGGACAGGAACAGGGAGACAGAGGAGAAGACGAGCAGCTGGAGGGACAGAGGAGAGGAGGACGGGTGTGCAGCAGGACAGTGGAGAAGAGGACAGAGGAGCAGCAGGAGGGACAGAGGAGAAGAGGACGGGGGTGCAGGAAGGCAGAGGAGAGGAGGACGGGGTGCAGCAGGACTGGGGAGAGGAGGACAGTGGTGCAGGAGGACAGAGGAGCAGCAGGAGGGACAGAGGAGAGGAGGACGGGGGTGCAGGAAGGCAGAGGAGAGGAGGACGGGGTGCATGGGGACAGAGGAGAGGAGGACAGGGTGCAGGGGGACAGAGGAGAGGAGGACGGGGGTGCAGCAGGGACAGAGGAGAGGAGGACGGGTGCGCAGGAGGAGTGGGGCTGTGTGTGGTGATAATGGCAGCTGTACCAGGTGTCTCTGCCTACATGCGGCAGCCTCCACCTTCCTGTGTTGGCAGGGTGTGGCATGCTGGGAATTGTAGTTCTCCTACCTGTTCTGGCATTACTGTATGGTTTCTGGGTAGTGTGTTGGGTGCTGGGAGTTGTAGTTCTTCTGGGTGGGCTCAATGTTCTCCCGCCTCCTGTCTGTGGTTATTGTGCCTCTTCTGGGATGTCCTCGGCTCCGTGCTGTGCATAGACAGTATATGTATATTGTCTGTGCATAGCACGGTGCTGGGAGTTGGTGGTACACTGTCTCCCGCCGCCTTAAAATCGGTCTGTTTCTCATCCAGGAGAGTCGGATGAGTGTCATCTGTTTTTTGGTCTGTTTGGCAACTGCTGTGCGAGTGTCCGACATTTTTCTCAGATCACATCCGTGTGCAATCTGTTCTTTCCTCAGCAGTTGTTCCTGTAAATGATTATACTGTAATATGTTACATTGTTCTCAGCTACAGAATGAGAATGTATCAGTGAAAAAAAACTGATGCCTCTCGGATGGTCCGTGTGCGGTCCGTGATTTTGTCGGACCCATAGATTTGCATTGGTGAGTCTCGCGCGGGAATCGCATACTGTCGCAGCATGTTGCAACTTTTTTCTCATCCTGAATCTGGATGAGAAAAAAGCGTCCAACACACGTCAGTATGCTCTCAGAAATTGATTGCAATGCGAGAAATCGCACATTGCACTCATCAGAGTTTCACGCCAGTGTGTCCGTACCCTAATACTAAAATCCATATAGTAATCCTACTGGTATGGGGAGGATTTATGGCTCAGTTAGTACACTCCATACTTCTTGTTATTAACCAATTAATGCTCTTTTATCCACCACACTGCAGTGTCAAAAGAGGAAGACAGCGACACAGGCAGCAACATGGCATCAGAGAGCCCCTGACCTCCAAATAGAAGATCCTCAGATCCCGGTATTGTGACATAATATTAAGAATAACGTTTTTTTGCACTTATATTACACTATGAACTCCACAGTACAGTGGTGAAAATTGCTCCGACCCCGGGCCCTCCTTGAGTCCTGCTTGTTGCCATACACTGGGGTTGTGCAGAGATGGCGGTGCACAGTGACAACCCCAATAGGCGAGTGGCTATTTGGCCCAATACTTACCCCCCAATTTCACCCCTTCTCTTTGTGTTTTAGTATAGTAGTTATATTCTTGTATATAGGGGCAGACAGTGTATACTATGTATACTTCCGGATTATCAACATCCAAAGGGGCGGCAAATTTTTCGGCTCCTGCTGCCTGCGCGGTGTTTCAGCCTACCGCTCCTCAAGTAGGAAAGGAACAGTCTCACACAATTCTGAGTTCCTAACCCGGTTTACTTCAGTTTTCTCTGCATGTACTACAGGTCACAGTTCAAGTACATTGGCGGTGCGGGTAGTCTGCTCTCCTCCTTCCTGCACACGCCTCTGCGCGCAGAGCCCCAATCCAGCAGTCACAGGCCTTGTCAGGCTACCGGCTGTTTCCCCTGACCCTAATACAGCTGCCTACTCGGCGGATGTGCTGGGAGTCGGCCACAGCTCCTCTGGACCTCGTGGCCACCGGTTCTGTGGTTGGAGCTTGGAGTCTACTTCCTACCTTTCAGGGTCGGGTCCCTGGTGCTCGCCCTGAGCCTCCACTTCACTGCAGACTGGGGCGCACAGGCTCCTTCCGTCTCTCCACAGTGTTGTCCCGGGACAAGCCTCATCTTTGCTCAAGTCCTCCGGGTCCTTTCTCTCTGTCCTCCATTATAGAACATGTTCTTTAATGGCGTTTTTTGACAGCGAAATTCATGCACTTTAAAATCACGGTATTAACGCCAGAAAAGCGCTCATGTGAAAGAAGCCTTAGAATTACTTGGATGTTGGCCTAATACTGTTATATTTTGTGTATTTATTGAGTGCATGTTGGCAATCCCTATAATGTTTTAAAGCATTAAATCTGTTAATATTATATATGTAGAGTGTCACTGGTTATTAAAGTACATTTTACTTGGGTTTTATTTAAATTTATTCCGAAAAATGCAGCTCAGTGGGCCCGAGCCCCGGATGTTTTTTGACCCTAGCAACGCCCCTGCATCAATCACTGTGTCCCGGAACCCAAAGGACATGCTGAACATAAGCCACTACATTAACTATCAAAACAAATTCATATTTGGAAGTCATGGTTCCCATTGGGGCTCGTTCCCTTGTGGAAATTGTTCAGCATGCAAATACACCTTCAAGAAATTTGAGTTCACTATCTGAGGGGAAGGTAAAAAGATAAGAATTTCCAGAGAGTACATCACATAACCTCACGGTTTGTAGATAAAGCCCGCACAGCCCAGTCTCGGTGTCTCCACCTTAACTTCAGTGTCCCAGAGGGTCCCTGGAACCTTGTACAGGTCTCCTGCACGCTGCACACACTCCTGGTGCTGGCTTCCTGGAATACAGTGCAAAGTCACTTCCGGTTTCGGAGATAAAGAAGGAGCCGCACACCGGAGCTTATTTGCAGCTTTATTTGTGCTTCGGGGTCTTTACATGGTGAAGGGTGCGGGTGGGAGGACAGGGGAGTATAGGCTGCTCCCCCGTCCTCCCACCCACACCCTCCACCATATAAATGTGGCGCCCCACTATGTAGGTGCCACAAAAGGGGTACTGCACCCTGAAAAGCGGTGTAGTCACCCCACTACAATTGGAACTATGGTCACTAGGTGGAATCCTAGCGCTAACACCCACACACTAGGTTAGTAGGTGGGAGGAACCCCGGGAGGATATATAGTGGCCTCTAGGGGGAACTAGTGAGCAGTTGGAAAGTTCAGTTGGAGGAGTTAGAGGGAGTCAGGCAGCCAGCCTGAGGGAACAGGAGGACCTCCTTGGCTGAGGGGCCAAGAAAAGCTAAAGTACAGATCCCAGAAGGAAGAAAGAGAGCAAGTAACCCAGCAAGGGAGTTCACTCTAGTGGGGAAGTGAGTAACCTGAAGGTTTGCCCCAAAGGAAGTAACCGGGTACCGGAGCCCGCAACTGTGAGTTCCTATTCGGCTCATAGAGAATCCGATGACCGGAGATATTACAGATACGGCCCCGACTCCCAAAGAGCCCACAAGAGGGGAATCAGTTCTGCAGTTGGATCCTGCAAAGGACAGTAAAAGATTCTCCCGACGGGTACAAGGGAGAGGAGACTAGGAAAGGTAGCAGGAGGTCAGATGATCTTTAAGAGTCAGACTTCTCCGCCACTGGGAGGCAAGGAAAGGAAGAAATAAGAAAGGTACACAAGGAGGGATCCATCTAATGGCCAGAAATTCCATTTGCAGCATCAGTAGCATTTGCCATTGAAACATCTTGCTGAACTGTAATGACTTTGGAGAAGTTTTCAGTAAAGTACCCGGTGAAGTGAAGTCCCAACTCTGCTGCATCCTTTCCTATACAAAACTGTTTTCTTACAGCATCGCTGCCCTGGCGGTCCAGTCCCGCCTGCGGGGGACTAATCCATCCAAGCTGCAATACCATCGACCACCGGAGGACCGTGGCGGCGCTGGTGAGCATCACCAGACACTGCAGGTGGCGTCACGACGACAAACTTTGTACATAATCCCTGTAAATAGCACCCCTCTTTTCATCTGACAGCCAGGGCCACAGCCTCGTGCAGCCACCCGTGACATCCCAGACTGAACCCGAGCCCGAGATCTGAGTACCCTGCCCTGGGACGAGTCATAAAGACCACAAAGCACAAATAAAGTTGCAAATAAGCTCCTGTGTGCGGCTCCTTCTTTATCTCCGAAACCGGAAGTTACATCACATAACCTGTAACCCTAAGGCAGTAGTTTACTATGCCATGTGCTAGTGTGAATATATTGTTAAGTCAAATGGAATTATGAAGGTGTGGACCCAAGAACAAATCAGGAACATTAAAAATGCAGATGAACATAACAATTTAAAAAAAATCTTCAAACGCTTTTTTAATTACCATCAGAGTAAACCAAATGTGTTTTGTTGTAAATGTGTAGACCACATCTAACTTGGGAATAGAGGTGGGAATTTTAACCGCTTCGTGGCCTATGACACATATGTGCATCATAAGCCGCCTCTCACTGTTTGATGCGAGCTCCCCCCACATCTCAGCTGATTTCATCAGCTGAGATGTTTATCTAACAGCTGATCAGATCCACTATTAAATGGTGCTCTTAACCCTTTGGATTGTGCTGTCATTCAATGACAGCGCAATCCAAAGCCTTGCAGAAGGAATCACACTTTTCTACCCTGGGATCACAGGTCCCATGAAGCAAATCACAGGACTTGCACTTTTACCTGGACCGCCGAGGGACCTGTAATGACCCCGGAAGCTGTCCTGATTCATTTCCTGCCTCTGATGTCCCAGTGAAATAATCGGCAGGGAGTGAACATTTTCCCTATGTTTGGATGGGCTGTACCCCAACCAAACATTAGAGAAGTGATCGGACAGTTAGTGCTGAGGCCCTCTAGTGCAGGGGTGCTCACCTCCAGGCCTCAAGAGCCACACATGCACCATCATAAACTGCTCAGTAAATGCGGGTGATATAGTGTTACGCCTGAACTCTAGACATTATTTATTGAAAGTAGCTGATCATGCATCGCTATCCACAACTTTATCCCCTTATTATTCTGCTGAGGCTGGCCTGCAAGCCGTAGATACCATCATGACAGTTGGCCATCATTACACCCTGAATCACTGGAGGTCAACACAGACATATATCTCCTGACTTACATACAAAGCAAATAAAGGGAGAACATAATAAGTTGCTGACAGGGATACACTGTAGCAACTTATCTTCTGGGGAAACAAAAGATTCAGAGATTGTAATTGAACATTTTTTCTTCATCCTAATGGGAGAGTCAGGAGGTTGAAATATACAGGGTGTGCCATTTATATGGCTGAAACTAAATAAAATGGGAATGATTGGTGATATCAACTTCCTCTTTGTGACACATTAGTATATGGGAGGGGGAAAACTTTTCCAGATGGGTGGTGACCATGGTGAGCATTTTGAAGTCAGCCATTTTGGATTCAACTTTATTTTTGTCAAAGGGAAGAGGGTCATGTGGCACATCAAACTTATTGAGAATTTCATAAAAAAATGGCGTGGTTGGTTTTAACGTAACTTTATTATTTCATGAGTTATTTTCAAGTTTCTATTTATTTACAGCCATTGACATGTCACAGAGGTTAACATGTGAGGAGCAGATAAAAATTGTGTTGATGTCTGGTGAATGCAGTACCTGGGTCATTGCAGCAGATTTCAATGCAAGACACCCTACGAGACCACCCGTCTTCCATGCTACAGTTAGCAAACTGTTTGCCAAATTTCATGACTCAGGTTCCTTGTTGGATTTGCCAAAATGAGGACGCAAGAAAACTGTCACTAATGAAGAAAAATCAGTGGCTGTCCTAGCTTTATTCAGCAAGAGCCCACAGCATAGCACTCAGTGCCTGTCACTGGAGAGTGGCATTAGTCGAACATCCCTTCAGCAGATATTAGCTACTCACAAATGGCACCCAAAATCCAGCTACTGCGACATCTCAATGAGGATGACCCAGATCAGCGCACTGAATTTGCTGAATGGGCAAAACAAAAATTGTAACAGGACCCTCAGTTTACACAGAACATTATGTCCAGTGATGAGGCAAACTTTTTTGTGAATTGTGATGTTAACAAACAAAACCACCGCTATTGGTCTGACACTAACCCACAGTGGATAGATCCCTCCAAGACTGTTGGAATACAAACATTGATAGTATGGTTTGGTATATGTGGTACAAAGTTAGTGCTGCCATTCTTCATCAATGGAAACCTCAATGCCACTGGATATCTGAAATTACTACATGATGATGTGTTGCCTTCTTTATGCACCAAAGATGACACATTCAATGAGTTTTTCCAACAAGATGGTGCACCACCACATTATGGGTGTCAGGTCCGTGCATTGCTACATGAAAAGTTTACTGGAAAGTGAATTGGTCGTCGTGGGCCAGTTGAATGGCCACCAATGTCTCCCAATCTGACCCACTTAGACTTTTATCTTTTGGGTCATCTGAAGGCAATTATCTATGCTGTGAAGATATGAGATGTGCAGCATCTGAAACAACAGATACTGGAAGGCTGTGCTAGCATTTCTTCTGCGGTGTTGCTATCAGTGTGTCAAGAGTTGGAGAAGATGGTTGCATTGACAACCCAACACAATGGGCATCAATTTGAACACATTTCATAAGTGGTCATAAACTTGTAAATAACTCATGAAAGAATAAAGTTATGCTAAAACCAAGCACACCATTGTTTTTCTTATGAAATTCTCAAAAGGTTTGATGTGTCACATGACCCTCTTCCCATTGAAAAAAATAAAGTTAGATCCAAAAAGGCCGACTTCAAAATGGCTGCCATGGTCACCTCCCACCTGGAAACATTTTCCTTCTCCCATATACTAATGTGCCACAAACAGGAATTTTATATTACCAACCTTTCCCATTTTATTTAGGTGCATCCATATAAATTGTCCACCCTGTACATTAGATTATTGGCTGTTTTCATTGAAATTATAGTGTTTATCTGACATTAATGTGGTTTTAAGACCCATTTGATCTACCAAGTACAACCAATGACATTGAGGGGGTATTGCCACCAGCCCAGGAGAGCTGCTAGTCTATACTTTTAGAAGCCAGTTTGTTTTTATTCCCATTTGTCCTGCTCCAATGTTTATTTTTGAATAGAAATCTTAGGATATTGTAAAGCAATTTGGCCAGCCTGTCATGCTTTGACGGTTGCCAGATCACTCCATTAATCTACATCACAATTTCTCCACCCTAGTAAATAGCGTTGATACTTTAGCATGACAAATGGGTTAGTCTGATAATAGTTTCATCTTAAGGATGGCTTTCCTACTACATGATATGTTTTGTTGTTTTTTACCTTAAAGCATATGGTGCCAAAATAAAGGTAGAGAGACAGTTTCAGGTATTCAATGTGCCCTTTTGTTAAGACAAAATGATGAATAAATAGTTTATAAATTATAGTTGCCTGAAACTTCAGATTTGTGAAGGATTTCCAGTTTTGTGGGGTTTACTTATAATACAATAGCAATATTTCCCTTGAATATCTAAAGAGCATTAAGAAATAACAATCTGGCAAGAATTTTTTTAATACTAACGTGAAATAATAAAGCTAGAATTGTCAGTTTGAACACATACATTCTGAAAATGTTACTATGACAAGAATTTATATTACATTATAGAACTATACTATACTGTGTATTTTTCAACAGAACCAAATCTAAATCCATAATGCAGTATTAAGCCCTATATTGTATGCCATGAATGTATAGACACAGTAAGTAAAACTAGATTATTTCCTTTTTTTAAAAAAAAATCAGACATCAAATTACATATTTTCATGTTTCTATAGAAACACAACATCTGAATCTGTTCATGATAAGTGCAGTCAGGAGGTCTTTCATTGTTATGGATCATTATTCGGTAAAGTCAGCTCTTCAATGAAAGATTCAACTTTGATAATATACAGTCATGGCCGAGAGTGATGGCACCATTGAAATTGTTCCTGAAAATGAAGTATTTCTACTACAAAATTATTGCAATTACACATTTTGGTATATAAATGTTTATTTCCTTTGTGTCTATTAGAAAAAACACAAAAAACAAGAGGGAAAAAAAGTCATATTTGCCATAATTTTACACAAACCCCCCAAAATAGACTGGACAAAATTATGGGCAACCTCAACTTAATATTTGGTTACACACCCTTTGAAGTATCTAACTTCAATAAATCACTTTCTGCACCCATCAACAAGCTTCTTACATTTCTCAACTGGAATTTTGGACCACTCCTTTGCAAACAGCTCCAGGTCTCTCATATTTGAAGGTGCCTTCTCCCAAGAGCAATGCTTTGTTCTATTTGTCTGTGGCCTTAAAACTAGAGATGAGCCACCACCCCGGTGTTCGAATTCGATTCATCAAATTTGATGTGTGTTCGTCGAATGTTCATCAAACAACGTCGAACCCCATTGAAAACAATGGCAGGCAAACACAAACACATACAAACACATAGAAAATACATAGAAAACACCTTCTAAGGTGTCCAAAAGGTGGCAAACTACTCCATACAACAAACACATGGAAAGGTGACAAGTACATATAAAAATGCGAAAAGAAAAGAGATGGATGAGTAAAAGGAGGAGACACAGATATAGGCATGTCATGCCCCTCTAAAATCCATTTTTACTCCAGTATTTGTAAGGCATCATGCAGACGATGAGTATTTGGAGAGTTTTACTTCAGTATCTGTAAGGCCATGTTCAGACGAGGAGTACTTGGTGAGTTTTACTTCAGTATTTGTAAGGCGTCATGCAGACGATGAGTATTTGGAGAGTTTTACTTCAGTTTTAGTAAGGCCACATTCAGACAAGGAGTACTTGGTGAGTTTTACTTCAGTATCTGTAAGGCCATGTTCAGACAAGGAGTATTTGGTGATGTTTTTCCTCACTATATGTAAGGCCACCATTCAGTACGAAGGAGTACCTTGGTGAGTTTTACTTCAGTATCTGAAAGGTCACGTTCAGACGAGGAGAACTTGGTGATGTTTTTCCTCACTATATGTTAGGCTACATTCAGACGAGGAGTACTTGGTGAGTTTTACTTCACAATCTGTAAGGCTACGTTCAGACGAGGAGAACTCGTTGTGTTTTACTTCAGTATGTGCAGGCCATGTTCAGACGATGAGTATTTGGTGAGTTTTACTTCAGTATCTGTAAGGCCATGCTCAGACAAGGATAACTTGGTGAGTTTTACTTCAGTATCTGTAAGGGCACGTTCAGACAAGGAGTACTTGGTGAGTTTTACTTCAGTATCTGTAAGGCCACGTTCAGACTAGGAGTACTTAGTGAGTTTTACTTCAGTATCTGTAAGGGCACGTTCAGATGAGGAGTACTTGGTGAGTTTTACTTTAGTATCTGTAAGGCCTTGTGCAGGCGATGAGTATTTGGTGCGGTTTTTATCGCAGTATCTGGAAGGCCTCGTGCACTCAATGAGTATTTTGTGTTTTTTACCTCAGCATCTGTAAAGCCTTGTGCACACGCTGAGCATTGTGTCACATTTAGGGGACTACAACAAGAGTCTCCATTTTTCCAAAAAATTGGGCACAGACACCACTTCAGTGGCATCAATTGCCCCTCAGTTGCAAGCTTAAAATGGTTGGTGAAGTGACTTTCATGCAGCACATTCCAAAATCCACAAGCCTTTAGTCTTCCCATGTTATCTGTAAGATCTGTAAGATTTGTAACCAAAATCTAAGTAGAGGCCAAAAAATCAATACTTTGAGTAGTTCATGCATGAACCGTCACATGGATATGAAGCAAAAGCCGCAGTGGGAAGCTCACTGTGCTACAATGCAGCCTAGCAGGCCGGGCCAACCACCGACTGGCCCATCAAGTGCATCCGCTGCCTCTTCATCCTCTGTGACTGTGGGGACAGCAGTCACACATCCTTTTGGACGCAGACCTTCCACCTTTACCCGCAACAGCCAGTATGATTAGAAGGTCGTCAGTTCTTTTGGAAGTGGAAACACCTGCTGGTGTTGAGCGCTGTCAGACATCAAGAGTACCACCTTTGGATGAAGGCAACATAATATGTCCACCTGCATGTTCCTCACAGACCAACAGTTTGCCGGGGACACCCTACTCAACCGTGTCTCAGCACAGCAGCCAGCCCTCAGTCCCTCAGATGTGGACAAGTAATAGACCATGTCCTCCTAGCCATTACAAAGCTAATAGGTTGAATTTCAGCATCTGCAAGCTGTTGGCTACAGAAATGCTCCCTCTCCACCTGTTGTACACAGAGGATTTTTGAGACCTTCTGTCCGTCGCAGTGCCCCAGTACAGATGCACAGTCGCCACTACTTCTCAAGAAAGCTGTGCCTGCGCTACACCGGCATGTCGCACACAAAATCACTGCTTCCTCAAGAAACTCTGTGTGTGACAGGGTGCTTTTCACCACAGACACTTGGACCAGTAAGCATGGACAGAAGCGTTAAATGGCGGTGACTGTGCACTGGGTAACTATGAAGACAGCAGGAGAAGGGGCTGCTGCCCAGCTCTTGCCATCCCCATGAGTTGAGCATCAATCCTCTGCATGTATAAGTTCCTCCACTCCTTCTGCCTCCTCAACCTCATCTCGATCCTCCACCTGCACCTAAAGCCTGTCGGGTAATGCCACCCGCGTTCTGACTGTGCACAAAGAATCCTGCACACCTCCTTACTATGATGGCAGCAGGGTTCAACAGCATCAGGCAGTCTTTACCTTGAAATATCTGGGAAATATGAGTCACACAGCTGAGGATTTGTGGTCAGCTGTGGAGACCGAGTTTCATCAATGCTTGTTTCCACTGAACCTGCAGCCAGAGAAGGTCGTGTGCACCAATGCTGCAATGCTAGGCGCAGCCCTCCACCGGGGCAATGTGACACACGTGCCTTGCATAGCTCACGTCTTAAACCTGGCTGTCCAGCCAATTTTTGCACACTATCCGGGGCCTAGATGGTCTTAAGCAGAGGGCACGGTCGCTGTGTGCTCACTTCCGCTGTTCGCATCCCGCAGCTCAATGCCTTGCATCTCTACAGAAGTCGTTCGGTCTGCCAGTTCACTGGCTGAAATACGATGTGCCAACACGATGGAATTCAACTCTACACATGTTGCAGCAACTGTGGCTGCACCGACGAGCCCTGGTGTAATAAGTCATGACATATAATCTGGGTCTACGAGATCCAGAGATGGGGCAAATCACACAGTTGGAGTGGTCTGAAATGAATGACCTATGCACCATTCTGTACATCATTGAAATGTTGTCGAAGATGTTTAGTGATAATTATGCCATTATCAGCATGACTATTCCCGTCATTTACATGCTGGAGCTCACTTTAAACAGTATTCAGAGTCAGGTGATGGCACTAGAGGAGGGGGAGGAAGTACAGGAGGAGTCGTATGCAGAGGGGCTCACAAGATCTCCAAGGTGCAGTTCACAGTTTATGAATGAGGGTCTACATTATGCTTGCTCAGACCCTTCTTTATCTGGGCCTGGATCTGACTCCAAAAGCTTCTGGGCATCAGTGCAGATAATTTCCTCGTCTTGACTCACAAAAGCTTTAGAGCAGACCTCTGATTCTCAGGCTACAGTATGAGAGAAGTCCGATGCATACTCAACCATCTGTTTTACCCCATACTCAGGTGGGTGGCAAGTGGGGTTGGGGTGACACATCTGTGGACTGGTGTATTTGTGATGTAGAAGTTGAGGTGGAGGAGAGCCCACTTGCTGAAGTGCTTGCTATCCATTCAAGCGCCTGCTCTTTTTGTGCCTCATCGAGAATTGGTATCGATCGTCGTCTGAGTTGTGTCTGTACAAAAGGGATCATATCAGAATCTCCACGGAAAGAAGTAGACATCTTATATGCCTGGAAGATTGCCTTTCTTCAGTAGATGTTAATGTAGATTTAGCATCTACCCCACGGACACAAACTTTTTTTCCCTTTCTACCACCCCTACTCCCATTCCCACCAGCAGCTGGCCTTTTGCCACTCATTTTGTATGGGACAAAATTTGCAACTGTACAGTTGTTGGACAACAAAAAGCTGGATGTAAATCAAGCAGAGGTGACTGAACGAACACAGCTACTTGACCCGAAGTGAGACCTGGGCAAGGTGCAGTTAAAAATTAGAAGTAGCAAACTACACAGGCGGTGTAGTTATTTGCATTAGAAGTGGCCTACACTGCTTCTTTTTGTGGCACTGCTACTTGACCCAAAGTGAGACCTGGGCAAGGTGCAGTTAAAAATTAGTAGGAGCCACACAGGCGGTGCAGTTATTTGTATTAGAAGTGGCCTACACTACTTCTTAGGCTGGGGTTCCACATAAGCCCTCAGTCCGTTTTTGGCTTCAGTTTTCTCATTTTTTTGTTCTAAGTCCAAAAACTGACAGAAAAACGGATTGGGTGTAATAAACACCCTGTCCGTTTTTCTATGGAGCTCCAAACATTGCCCTGTCCGTTTTTGAGTCAAAAACGTTGCATGCAACGTTTTTGGCATCAGTTAAAAAACGCATGCGTTTTCATGCGTTTTTTTTAACATAGGGCCCTATGGGAAACGCATGCGCGAACGCATGCAAACGCGCACTTGCGTTTGCGCATGCGTTTGCGCATGCGTTTGCGCATGCGTTTTTTTAATGAAAATTCCAAAAACGTTCAGGAGTGCAGGAGGCTCAAAAAGCACCCAGAAAAAAATGGATTGGTGATGAAAATCACTTCCAAAAACGGATTTCTATGTGTGACCACAGCCTTATTGTGGCACTGCTACTTGACCCAAAGTGAGACCTGGGCAAGGTGCAGTTAAAAATTAGAAGTAAGTAACTACACAGGAGGTGTAGTTGTTTGTATTAGAAGTGGCCTACACTACTTATTTTTGTGGCACTGCTACTTGACCCAAAGTGAGACCTGGGCAAGGTGCAGTTGAAAATTAGAAGTAAGTAACTACACAGGCGATGTAGTTGTTTGTATTAGAAGTGGCCTACACTACTTATTTTTGTGGCACTGCTACTTGACCCAAAGTGAGACCTGAGCAAGGTGCAGTTAAAAATTAGAAGTAAGTAACTATGCAGGCGATGTAGTTGTTTGTATTAGAAGTGGCCTACACTACTTATTTTTGTGGCACTGCTACTTGACCCAAAGTGAGACCTGGGTAAGGTGCAGGTAAAAATTAGCACCAACTACACAGGCAGTGTAGCTTCTTTCACAAGTGGGCTACACCACTGTGTAAGTGACACTGCTACAGTACTAGCCCGAACAAATTGCCTGGACTAGCTGCAGCCAAAAAATGCCTACTAAGGCAGGTGGTGCAGCAGCAGTGCCGTCTGACACAAAGCTACAGCAATGAGCAAATGGTGGCGATGGGGAAAATGGCTGGGTCTTGTATGGATAGGACATATGACTTACACAGCCAATGATACATGACCTTGCTTGTGTGCAAAAAATGCACTTTGCTGTGTGTATGTGTGATCGGATGACAGCCTGCACCGCCCCACTGTATCTGCAGTTTGGAGGAAAAAAAATGAGATCGCTATACTTTCTGCAGCACTGGCCCAACCCACCCCCCCGCACACTATACCCATGAACTGGATATTCACATTCATTAACATGGTTAGGGTTAGGGTTAAGCTTTTGCTGATCGAAGTGTTATCGAACATAACCTAGAACTGCCGAATTTCAAGCTAATTGTTCTAATTCATCGAATGCCTCGAACACCGCCCAAAACAGCTTGAATTTGAGATTGGCGAACAAATTGAATCGAAAACCGCTCATCTCTACTTAAAACACATTTAAATTGTGTTTTGCTAACAGCTAAAATACCACTTATCTTAGCACATTTAATTACCGTATATACTCGTGTATAAGCCGAGTTTTTCAGCACAAAATATGTGCTGAAAAGTCCCCCCTCAGCTTATACACAAGTCATATACCGGCGCCCCCTCCCCGGTATTCAGACACTCCCCCATCAGTGGTATACAGGGTCCCCCCTTGCTGCCGCACACCTGTAAAGTAATACATCATTAACTTATCCCTGTTGCTGTCGCCGCCGCTGCTCTGACACCGTGCTCCTGCGGGTTTTACATGCTTCTTCCTGATTCCTCCTCCGGTGCACAGACAATGACGTCATTGCCTGCGCCCGCCGGAGGAGGAAGCTGGAAGAAACATGAAGACCCGGAGGATCGCGGTGGCAGAGCAGTGACAGCGACAGGGATAAGTATAATGATGTATTACTTTACAGGTGTGCGGCAGCAAGGGGGGGCCCTGTATACCACTGATGGGGGGGGGCCTGTATATACCACTGAGGCCTGTATACACCACTGGGGCCTGTATACACCACTGGGGCCTGTATACACCACTGGGGCCTGTATACCACTGGGGCTGCTGTATATACTGCTGGGGCCTGTATATACCACTGGGGAGGATTCTGTATACCACTGGGGCTGCTGTATATACTGCTGGGGCCTGTATATACCACTGGGGAGGCTGCTGTATACTACTGGGGCTGCTGTATATACTGCTGGGGCCTGTATATACCACTGGGGAAGCTGCTCTATACTACCACTGGGGAGGCTGCTGTGTACTACCACTGGGGAGGCTGCTGTATACTACCACTGGGGAGGCCTGTAAACCACTGGGGGGCCTGTATACCACACTGCTGGGGGCTGTATACTTGTGCTGCGGTCCACCCTCGGCTTATACAAGAGTCAATAGGTTTTCCCAGGTTTTGGGGGCAAAAGTAGGGGGGTCGGCTTATACACGGGTTGGCTTATACACGAGTATATACGGTAATTATGTTTAATCATCAAATGAGGTCTCATTTAACTAAACTAACCCCTTGACCCTCAGGCGATTATCCAGTTTTTTATTCCCCCCCCCCCCCTTCTTCCAAGAGTTTTAACTTTTATATATTTCCATCAATAAAGCCAAATGAGAGCTTTTGTACTTTTAAGTGACATAATTCATTTTAGAAAATTGGAAAAAAAAATTGGAAAAAATATTCAAGTGCCGTGAAATCACAAAAAATGAAATTCCACAATGTTTTTTTGGGGGTTTTGCCATGTACACTATACAGGAAAACTGACATGTCATTATGATGCCTCAGGTCGATATGAGTTTGTAGATACCAAACATGTGTAGTTCTACTTTCTTACTTTATAGATATGTAGTGAAGAAAAATCTGAATTTTGTAAAGCAAAAAATTTCGCTTTTGGCACCATTTTTCCAAGACCAATAGCGGTTTCATTTTTTGGGATCTGGGGCTGTGTGATGGCTTATTTTTTGCAGCTTGTGCGGATGTTTCTAATAATACCACTTTTGGGTAGATGCAATGTATTGATCTCCTGTTATGACATTTTATTGCAATGTGCCGGCGACCAAAAAACATAATTTTGGCATTTTGACTTTTTATAGATCAGATTAATTGATTTTATATTTTGATAGATAGGGCATTTCTGAACATGACAATACCAAATGTTTTTATTAACCTTTTTGTTTCAATGAGGCAAAAGGAGGGTGAAATAAGGGTTTTAGGAAAAATCCAATGCCACTCTTGTCCAATAAAACAACTTCTTTATTAACCCCTTTACCCCCAGGTGATTTTCCATTTTTCATTTTTCCCTCCCCTTCTTCCAAAAGCCATAACTTTTTTTTTTTTTTATCAGTATAGAGCAGAGGTTCCCAACTCCAGTCCTCAAGGCTCACCAACAGTGCAGGTTTTCAGGATTTCCTTAGAAATTGGAATCATCCCCAGTGCAGGTGATTCAATTATCACCTGTGCAATACTAAGGAAATCCTGAAAACCTGCACTGTTGGTGTGCCTTGAGGACTGGAGTTGGGAACCTCTGGCATAGAGATATGAAGGCTTAGGATGAGTTGTCCTTTCAGAAGATAAAATGTATTTTATCATATAGTGTACAGGAAAATGGGGAAAAAAATTCCAAGTATGGTGAAATTGGAAAAAAGTGCAATTACACATTTTTTTTATTTTTTATTCACCATGTTCAATATATAGCAAAACTGATGTGTCAGTATGATGCCTCAAGCACTAGCCCAAAAGCGCTAGCCCAAAAGCAAGCGCAGTTTTAGGCAAACGCAGGCAAGCACATCAGTGTATAGATGCAGTGCTCCTGCGCTCATCTGTCGACATCCCCGAAGCGCAAGTGCGAAGTGCCTGAAGTCATGTGCATGTGCTTAGTCAGACGCACCCGGAAACGTGGAAAGCGGCGTTTCCGGGTCCGTCTGACTAAGTGCATGCATGGTGACATCAGCACAGTCACTCTAACACCTCGGGAAAGTCGGCTCCTGCACTCGGCTGTGCTCGGCCATAGAAGGTAATGGAGGCACCGAGCGCAGACGAGCGCAGGAGCACTGCATCTATGCGCTAATGTGCTTGCGTGCCTTTGCCTAAAGATGCACCTGCGCTTGCTTTTGCGCTAGTGCAGGGCAGGCAAACGCAGGTAATTCACAAGCGAAAGGGGCCTTCTACTTTTACTGTTATCTAAGTGGTGAAAAAAAAATTTAGAAGTTTAAAAAGTTGCATTTTTGCCGCCGTTTTCGGCGACCCTTAGTGGCCTCAATTTTTGGGATCTGGAGAAATGTGATGGCTTATCTTTTGTGTTTTGAGCTAACATGTTGAAGCTACCATAAAAACTAAATTTTGGCATTTGGACTTTGTTTTCTTTTACGCAGTTTACTGATCTAATTAGTTGATTTTATATTTTGATAGATCAGGCATTTCTGAACACAGCAATA
Source organism: Allobates femoralis (assembly GCA_033576535.1). Taxonomy (NCBI): domain Eukaryota; kingdom Metazoa; phylum Chordata; class Amphibia; order Anura; family Aromobatidae; genus Allobates; species Allobates femoralis. The sequence continues at coordinate 547,542,145 of JARQOC010000002.1, forward strand.
CTAAATCTACTATATAATTGACCTATCGCGGTTTTCTTTCTGTAACGGAAATCCCGCGTTGCTGATTGGTCGCGCCCAGCCGGCCGTGACCAATGAACGACATGGGATGTCTGTTACACAGAAACAGACAGAATGACCTGAACTCACTTAAACATGAAGCACCCACTAGGAGATGACAGGTTCGGCACCCCACACCTAAGCCAGCCCCCGCCGCACCCCGCACCTAAGCCGGCCCCCGCTGCACCCCGCACCTAAGCCGCCCCCCCGCCGCACCTAAACCGCATCCTGCCGTTGCCCGCTTCTTCACCTCTTGACTCTTCGCTTTTTCACTCTGATTCACCGGAGGGATGAAGGACGTGCGGTGATGTCACAGTCATGTGATTAGTCACATGACTGTCACATCCGCACAGCTCCAGTATTTACTATGGAGGTAATTCACTGCAGCCAGGCAAAGTGCAAGGGGGGAAGAGCAGAAATAGAACACAGGAGGGCAGAGAGAGGGGGGCCAGAGAAATCACAGGGGGGGCAGCAGAAAAGAGAGCATGGGGCAGAGACAGGGGGCAGAAAGAGAACACTGGGGAGCACAGACAGGGAGCAGAAAGAAACCAATGGGAGGGCAGAAAAGAGAGCACAGGGGAACAGACAAGGGCCAGAAAGAGAGCACTGGGGGGGCAGAGACAAAGCAGAAAGAGATAAGAAGAGGGGGGGGGACAAGAGGCGCAATAGTGCCCTTATCACTAGACACTAGCTTGTGTTAAGGTGAGAAAAGTGAAACACTCACCTGTTCCAGTTGTGAGACCCACAACTGGTTTGTAGACCTGTTTGGATAAATATCCTGATGGCTGCTGCTGGACTTCCACCAGTCTCACAAACGTGAAGACGAAACCAGAAGCTTAGGGATGAGAGGTGTACCAGGAATATCCCTGATGAAGGTGCCAGGCTAGACGCCGAAACGCGTAGGAGAATAAAGAAGGATTGAACTGGACATCGTCCACTCGTTTTCTTTGATGTGAGTGAACTTGGCAGCGCAGACTGTGGTACACCTCTCTTCCCAAAGCAGAAAGAGAGCACTGGGGAAAGAGACGGGGCAGAAAGAGAGCACTGGGGGCAGAAAGAGACCATTTGGGTCAGAAAGAGACCACTGGGGGGCAGAGACAGGGCATAAAGATAGCACTGGGGGACAGAGACAGGGCAGAAAGAGACCACTGGGGGGGAGAGATAGGGCAGAAACACCACTGCACACCGACACCACCACACACCCACACCGCCGCACACCCACACCGCCGCACACCCACGCTACCGCACACCGGCACCGCCCGCGACCAATCAGTGACAGGTGTAGTCCGGCTGCAAATTGCCGCGGGATTTGAGCCACGCTTCGCTAATTAATCACGACCGGCCGGGCTCGACCAATCTGCGATATTGGCGCCAGATTTAATCCCAGCTTAAACCCAATGCGTTAGAATCGGGCCACCATCTAGTGTGTGTATATATATATATATATATATATACTGTATCTTATGACAGGCAAGAGTCTTTCAATGACTGTTGTATTGTTATATAAGGGCTGCATGTCTCGGGACATGCATCCCATGACAAGCAGGTTATAGAAGAACCTATTCAATATTCATTCAATATCCTGTGGCTGATGATGGTCATGAGGGAAATTAAATGGTACAGTCAGCGCGTGCTCGTAGATATTCTAAAGAGTATAAAAGATGGGAGATAACGGTCAGTGACGGAGGAGCTCTTCCAGGACAAGGTGGACGCACATAAACCTGTGATGCAAGCCTCGGTATTGATCCCTTCTCACTGGTACGTGTTCCCCCGAATGGAGAAGGTGAAGCAGCTACAATATCAGGTAATATATGTATATTGATGCTTATTCGCTATAATCAAGTCTAGGTATAGTTTGTGTTTAGCCTGTATTCAATTGATGACAATTCATGTGCTACTTTGTAACAAATAAATTTAATCTTTCTATAAAGAATATTATTATTTATGCCTGATTTGTAAGTCAGTGAGCGCTACGTAGGTACGGGTTCTGCCCCAATCCAGGCAAAATTAGCAAGGCAGCATCTGTAACCCGTAGGTCTGTGTGACCTTGGAAACTTCCCCCCACTTCCAGGACTGGAACTTGACTGGGGTATCTTAGTTTTTTTTTGTCTTGTTTTGATTTTTCCTTCCCCCCCCCCTTTTTTTTTTTTTTTAAAGTTCCTAGGAGCTATAGGAATACTCCGGGTTCGATTTCCAGGTGGGTGGCTACCCAGGAATATGTTGAATATTTTGGTTGGGTTATTTTTTGTCTTAGATGCATATTTACATGACAACTTCTCTTCTCTTCAGATGGGTTTTTCTTTCTTTCTTTTCTTTTTCTTTCTTTCTTTTCTTTCTTTCTTTCTTTCTTTCTTTCTTTCTTTCTTTCTTTCTTTCTTTCTTTCTTTCTCTTCCTCCTTAGCCTCTTCTTTTCTCTCAGTCTAAGGCTTTCCTCTTTAACTAGGGGTCCCGGAGGACCGGAGGGGTCTGCTGAGTCTACTCGCTATACTCTTGTGATGACTTTTTACTTGCAGATAATTCCTACCACATCATCTGACATTGTTTCTCTTCCAAACCTGCTCTTATCAATACAAAAAAGGTGGGGGAACAAGAGCCGCAATAGTGCCCTATCACTAGTGACACTCAGATGTGAGTGGTGTAATGCAGTTACACTCACCTATTCCAGTTGTGAGACCCACAACTGGTTTAACAGCATATCACAGTATCAGCTGCTGCAGGACCTCCACCGACCACTCCAACGTGGAATAACTGCCAGAAAATATGGGAAGCAAGGTGTACCACGGTCTGCACTGCTGAGTCCACAAAATCACCTGGGATGCAAGATGTTGTAGCAGTATACTTCTTTATTCCTTCCTACGCGTTTCGGCGCCCTTCCTGGCACCTTCCTCAGGGATGTTACATCAGCCATAGGAGCAGGGAATTTATAGCCCCTTACATTAGCAATTATGGGTGTGTCCTGTTTACATATGATGTCATCACTGGGGAGGGGCCAACATTTTTGGCGGAATTTCACTCAAATAACATAATAAAACAAGCAAAATAGTTAAAAAAAACTTGCTAAAATGTACATAAAAATCCTACCAATAGAATGATATAAAAACCTCCATGAAAATTGCAGCGGAAACATT
>JARQOC010000002.1:547545429-547633451 GCA_033576535.1 Allobates femoralis
AGTATACAGAGCCCCTGGTGGTGGTATACAGGCCCCTGGTGGTGGTATATACAGGCCCCTGGTGGTAGTATACAGAGCCCCTGGTGGGTATATACAGGCCCCTGGTGGTAGTATACAGAGCCCCTGGTGGGTATATACAGGCCCCTGGTGGTAGTATACAGAGCCCCTGGTGGTGGTATACAGGCCCCTGGTGGGTATATACAGGCCCCCCGCTCTCCATTACCTGCAGCAGGCAGTCGCGCTGATCGCAGCCACAGCCTGTCATGTAGTGTGACGCTGTAGCCGGCGATACAGGAAATAGAGCGGCGCCGGCTACAGCCCACATGACAGGCAGATCAGCGCGACTGCCCGCCGGTAATGGAGAGCGGCCGGGGGGACGCAGCAGTAATGGAGGCAGGCAGCGGTCAGGGGGCCCCAAGGATAGGGTGTAGGGGCAGCGGTCAGGGGCCCCCTTGTATGACATGTGGGGGCGCTCAGGGGACCAATGGGCCCCCCCTTTCCGTCCGGGCCCCCACTACAGCACCCAGGGGGGTATGGGAACGGGACTTAGTGGGCGTGGCCCCAAAGTGTTGGGGCCCGCCGGGCCAGTCCGCCCCTGTATGTATTGCAGGCGCAGCTGCCGGTATAGCAGCGGCTGCGTAGCGGCGCTGGGTCCGGGCCCCCCACAAGCGCCGGGCCCCAAAGCGACCGCTACGGCTGCTATGCTGGTAGTTACGCCACTGCATCCTCTGTAGCCTCTTTGTTAACACTTTAGCACCTCTCAAGTCTATCCTTAACTCTGTTGCATACATAATCCACCAATTTTTTTGCTCTTCTTCACTTTCCTCCTCTGCAAATTACTTAATTAGCTCCCTATTCCCCAACATTTCCAATTCAGTCCACTAACACTGACCTACAAAGATGTCCATAATGTGTTTGCTACCTTTATTTGAATTAATCCTTACATACTCTTCAGTTCTCCACAAGACTTTCTTATCTCTTCAACTCTCATACATTCCTCACCCAATTGCCTTGAAGACTTCTCCTAAGTATCTCCCATCCTCCAGAATTCTGTACACAAAAACATCTGAGAATCAAGGTGTGCCATGTAAAAGATGTCTAGGGGAATAGCTACTCTCCTTGTGGAGATTTAATCCTGCATGCTATTAGTGAGGAGACTTTAGGCCGTAATGCTCCTCTAAGAAATATGAAAACTGTGGGAGGAAGTAAACGATCTGTAGTGCTACCGTGTTATGTCTCTTTCACACATCCGTGCAAAACACGCACGTGTGAGAGAGGCCATATTTTTGGGGTTGTGTGTCACAGATTGTGTGACATGCATGTGCTGTCCATGTGCTGTCCGTGTAACATCCAGATAGCACATGAAAAGCCTGTCATTGTATACTCACCTGTCTTCTGCGTTGCCTGTCCCTCTCACTTCCTGGACCACTACCGCTCAATGCAGTGAATATTTCATGAGACTAAAGGTACCTTCACACACAGCAATATTTCTAGTCAATTTCACTGGCAATTTGCTGGTTGCAGTGAAATCATGGACACATTGTTCTATTTGTACACAGCAACAAAATAGAACAATGTGCCCATGATTTCACTGCAACCAGCAAATTGCCAGTGAAATTGACTAGCAATATTGCTGTGTGTGAAGGTACCTTAATAAGCAGCTCCAGAAATGAGAGTACAGGACATGGAGTCAGGTGAGTATGAAAATCATTGAAGGACCTATCTGACCACAAAACTTGTTATTTTTAAAAAGCTAATCTGTGCTGAATTGTGTTAAAAAAGCCTCCAACAGCGTTTATTTTTTGTTTCCTACCATCATTTTCTCAATTTCTGTGTTCAGTGCCTCCATGTTGGATGTTTACATGCAGCATTTCATGATTAGGTAGCTTCCTGGTTTTTTTTTTCCTTCTTACCGCCTGTGCTCATCATCACCCCCTGTACACACCTCTCTGCCCCCTCCACACTCCTCTCTGCATGCCCCCTGCACCCTTATTGGCCAGGACTCTGCCATTCTGAAGTGAAGCCATCCTGTGACTTCTTGTCCTATTGATCAGAACTGAATAAATCCCCTGCATTATGCCCATTACATTACTCGAGTATATATGGTAACTCTGAAATAAAACTGTCAGTTTATCTGAGGCACTGGCACTTTATATATTGTGCCAGCAAAAAAGCAAAAGCGCCTAACGATAATGATATCACAGATCAATGAGCACTAAGGAGCCAATGACTGAATGTAAGCTTGCATTTAGGAGGAGCCCCACAAGTCCTCACAATTGCACAGCTAGCACTGCAATTCCTGCTTTTCTCCCAGTACCCAGTCACCAGCAGTCAGGGGGTTAAAAACAAAAAATAAATTGGCTCAGCTCCCTGTAGAGAGCCGATACTTCTCAGAAACAGCAGTGAAGGATCATTCACAAACAACTCATCATTATTACACAAACAGGGTCCAGCAAGCAACTCCTACAGCAATGGACCTGAAAGTGCAAGGAGGAAAAAGTTGGGTGAGAGCAGGCACTGCATACAGAGGCACTTGTCTGGGAGCTGCTCGGTGTACCTGCAGTATCCATGCAATACTGCCTCAAACAGCTCCTCCCTACTCAGCACACATGGGCTGGGTTAGCAGAGGGGAGTTGGCGGCCACTCACAGTGACTGGACTGTGATGCTGTGTACAGGGCGGGGGATAAGCTAATGCTGTGTGGTTGGGACGTGACATCACAGGAAGCAGCAACATCACTGCAGGACCGCTGTGAGAGAAGTGCTGACAGGAGAGGAAGAGCTTACTGCAGATCAGGTAGGTAATTACCATCTATCTACTTGTATCTGTATAGCCCAATACTGTAAAAATTGATTTAAGCCGGATAAGTCCTTTAAATTTTAAGCTAGGCTGTGGTCTGTTCACACAGATGACATCCATGTGCGGAACATTTTTGGCACAGACCCGTTGACCTGAATGGGTCTGTGTGTCCGTGCTGTCAGCCAAAAAAAGAACATGTGAAGCACATGGACATACGTCTGCTCCACATGGAGACATGGTCTATGCGGAAACACGAATGTGGGCAAGGGGCCATAGAGTTACATTTGTTTACACATGTCCTTGTCTCCGTCATGTGCCGGAGGCACAGATGTGTGACAGAGGCCTTAAAGACACACAGAAAAGCAGCATGGAATATTAACATAACTATATATCACACTGAACAGCCCCGGATCATAGAAACCGTGGTGTGAAGCCGTCCTTGCACAAATTGACTTACCTTCATATAATTGAGGCTGAGGGCAACTGCAAATCTGGAGACTGAAAACCCTGTGGCAAGTTACCTTGGGAAATTCTTGGGGCTATTACTCCAAATAATAATTCTGCTCATCCCTCCATGAATCCTTCATGCCTTGTCTACTTATATCTCTTTTCATGTTACTTACTAACTTTAGATAAGAGATAAATTATACAAATAGAGTGCTAGACTATTAAAATTACAACAAAGAAACATTAATTGGTATTGTCATATGTCTTTGCACATTTACATATCTTCTGTTATTTTTAAATACAGAGCAACATTACATATACTTACTTGTCAGGTTGAATTTGTTAAACAATATATTAAGTGTATTCATATTCATTAAACTTTAGTCAGGTAGGACTAAGGCTTTCACTCATGTACTTTATGCACATATGTAATGTGCTTTAAAGAAATATAATCTGTAAAAAATATTTAGATTTTTTTGTATACACAATGGCTTTGGTAGAATTTTAATTGTAAATTTAAAAGTAGATTAATTTTGCTTCTGTCTGTATTGAATTTCTTTCAGTTTAAATGTATTTACTGACTCAAACATTAACCTCTTAGGGACGTTGCTAAATTTTGTTTTTGAGTTTCCATCTTTTCTTTTTCTAGCCATTTATTTATTTTTTATACTTTTCTGTCGAAAAAGTTAAACGAGTGATTGTTTCTTTTGTAAAGTGTTTTAGTTTTAAATGAAAACTAAAATGAATGCAACATTATTAGTGATGGGCGAGTCCTAAATTACTCGGAATCGCTTGACTCTAGCGAGTCCGAGCCCGGGACTCGCTACTCGTTGCGAGTCTAGCGAGTCCAATGTTATGAATGGGGAAGCGAGTAATAGCGAGTAATGTGCGATTTACAAATCGCAGATGTGTCTCGGAAGCTTCAGGCTCTATCTGCTACAATAGCTAAATCATGTTTAATAGGCTCCCGCTGTCACAGCACAGTTAACTCTCTGCTTACCGGCGCTGCAACAAGAAGAAGAAGGAATACAGAAGACAGAAGAGAGAAGAAAGAGGAGAGAAGACCTGGGTCTTTGGAGGGATATGTGGTGGTAATAAAGTTGGAGCCCCTAATGGTGTCTGTGTCTTTATTTTTAATAAATAATTTTTCTCTGTGTGGTGTTTTTTTTAACCCTTTATTGGAGATTCTTAGTGGCCGGGTCAAACCTGGCCTGACATTAAGAATCTCGGGCTTAATACCAGCTTGTATAACAAAGCTGGTATTAACCCCTTTATTACCCAGCGTGCCACCACCACCAGGGCCGCTGGAAGAGCGGGGTTCAGCGCCAGAGGATGGCGCTTCAATGAACGTGCCATCTTCTGGGGCGGCTGCGGGCTGCAGTTTGCAGCGGGGGGTGCCCCGAAAGCTTGGGTCTCCCTGCGCTGCGGATTCCAGCCCCCAGCTGCTGAGCTGTACCTGACTAGACATAGAAATTGTGCGGATCCCCACGCATTTTTTTTTTTATTATTTCATGAAATTCATGAAATAATAAAAAAAAATGGGCTCCCCTATATTCTTGTGTCCGGCCAGGTAAAAATAGGCACCTGGGGGTTGGGGGCAGCCCGTCACTGCCTGCTGGATCCGGCTGGTTCCAGAAATACGGCGAAGCCCACGTCATTTTTTTTCTGAAAAATCAATAAAACAATCCTAATAAAGGGACTGCCTCTTTATTAACCCCTCGCCCATGGTCCAGGGGTTAATAAAGATGCAGTCCCTTTTATTTACATTGTTTTATGGATTTGTCAGAAAAAAATTTGACGTGGGCTTCGCCGTATTTCTGGAACCAGCCAGATCCAGCAGGCAGCGACGGGCTGCCCCCAACCCCCAGGTGCCTATTTGTACCTGGCCGGACACAAGAATATAGGGGAGCCCTTTTTTTTATTATTTCATGAATTTCATGAAATAATAAAAAAAAAAATGCGTGGGGCTCCGCGCAATTTCTATGTCTAGCCAGGTACAGCTAAGCAGCTGGGGGTTGGAATCCGCAGCACAGGGAGGCCCAAGCTTTCTGGGCACCCCCCGCTGCAAATTGCAGCCCGCAGCCGCCCCAGAAGATGGCGCGTTCATTGAAGCGCCATCCTCTGGCGCTGAACTCCACTCTTCCAGCGGCCCTGGTGGCGGTGGCACGCTGGGTAATAAAGGGGTTAATACCAGCTTTGTTATACAAGCTGGTATTAAGCCCGAGATTCTTAATGTCAGGCCACGTTTGACCAGGCCACTAAGAATCTCCAATAAAGGGTTAAAAAAAACACAACACAGAGAAAATTTTTTATTAGAAAAAAAAAAAAAAGCCATTAGGGACTCCAACTTTAATTAAAAAAATCCTCTTCCGTCCGACGTAGTCCAAAACGTGATGTCCTCTCTGCTACATCCCTGTGCATAGATATAGATGTCTATGCACAGGGAACGAGCAGACTGAGAACAATCTCAGTTCTGCTACATCATCTCTGTGCACAGACATTCATGTCTGTACACAGGGAGAGCAGGCGAGCTCTAGGAACCTGGAGCTGCGGCAGCCTGCAGGACCCGAGCTTGACACAGAGCAGACAGCCGGACTCGTTACTGTGCGAGTTTCCCTGCGATTACTTGCACAGTAACGAGTCCAATGCAAGTCAATGGCAATCCTAGTTTTGTCAGAGTCTCTGTCAAAACTAGGATTGCCATTGATTTGCATTGGACTCGTTACTGTGCGAGTTATCGCTGGGAAACTCGCAGAGTACCGAGTCCTGCGAGTCCCTTACTACTCGCCAAGTAACGAGTCCTAGCGAGTAGACTCGCCCATCCCTAAACATTATACAAGTTTTTATGCAAGCAAAGTGTAAGAGCATGTTCACACTGGTCATTAAACAGCAAAACCCAAGAAAAAAGCAAAATTCAGCAAATACCCTAAGGCTAGGGTCACACCAGCGATGTTGCATACGCTAAAAGCATGCATCCTTCGCATTCAAATAAATGTGTGTACATGAATGTACCATGCGTTAACAGATGCATTAACGCTATGGCATGCGTTAATGTTTTAAATTACATTTGTTACGGTTGCATTTTTCATAGACTCCAATGATAAATCAACACGTCCGTCACAGTCACAGTTTCCCAAAATGGCCCATAAACACTGCAGCCTGTGTTACGATGTGCGCTAAAAAATGAGTAGTGACAAATGCATACCAATTTGGCATTGCATTAATTGTATTGGAGTCAATGGGTGCGTTAACGCATCCATTTACAGACATTATTAGATGAAAAAAACACATCCTTATAGGGGATGCTACAGTGTTGGTTTGACCCTAGCCGAAAATAAAGGATTACTTAGCAATAATGCATGTAAATAAAATAGAATACTCAGTTAACATTATTTTAATTTAAAAAAAAAATGTAAAAGTCATCCCACCATGTCAAGGTGGCCCATAGTGTGATAGACCTAGCATTGAAATATTAAAAACCCTTCTAGTGAGGTAAATGTGAGTTAGATTGAGCAATATCAGGGCCTCAACATGGACAGCCAGCAATGTGAAGCTAAATAAATGTAATGTCCAGCTCAACAAAATCGGAGGTCACATCCTTTTTAGAAATGAGAAAACTTTGCTCAAACATGTTCACCAATTTCAAATCCGGCTCAAATATAGCATTGTTCGATCGGCCCCTCAAACATGAACGTTATTGTGAAAAGTCGGCAAGTTCAGGTTTTGTTTGGTAACTGGATGAAAAAAAGCAAGTCAAGTCGAGTCCTGAACCAGACTTTATTTTTAAGTCTGAAGAATCTGACGAACCTTAGCCTATGTAGGCTTGCCTATCTTTAGTTAAAAACAATTAAAGAGGACTTGTCACCCTCCTGGTGCATGGCAAGCTAAATGCAACAACGAATGCAGCATGTCTGCTGCATTCAGGGAAGGGTTCCACTATGTCTCTAGTCCCCCTGCTTTAAAATAGACTTTAGACACCTTACAGGCTGCTGGCACAGTTCTCCCTGCCTCTTCCTTGTGTATTCCTCCCTCTCTATGTGTCTGCCGCCGCCTCATGTTTTGCTGGGTCTGCCCTCCTCTTCTCCTACTCTGTGTGACGTCAGGAGCAGAAGAGGAGGACAGACCCAGAAGAAGAGGAGGCGGCAGCAGACACATAGAGGGGGCGGAACACACAAGGAGGAGACAGGGAGGGCTGTGCAAGGAGCCAGGACCTCTTAATAAGATCCTACCCAGACGACCTCTTAACTATAAGGTTTCTAAAGTCTTTTTTAAAACTTACATGGGGGCTAGAGCCATGGGGAACCCCTTCCCTGAATGCTAGTAAAGCTGATATAGAAATATAACGTAATTGTACAACTTAGGCTAGGGTCACACTTGCCAAATTTTAAGTTCCCTGCGTGGTTTACAGAGAACTTAGAATGTTTTTCTCCCTCTGCAGTCTTCACGTAGGCTGCAGAGTGGAGAACGCGGCCCCTAGCAACCCGCTGTGTATCATGTATACCAGCTACAGAGCGGGCTGCGAGGAGTGCGATTTTCACCACGCACAGGGAAACACAGCATGATGCATTCCCCTGTGTGTGGTGAAAATCGCACTCCCCGCAGCCCGCTGTGTAGCTGGTATCCATGATACACAGCGGGTTGCTAGGGGCCGCATTCTCCACTCTGCAGCTTGCGTGAAGGCTGCGCAGGGAGAAAAAAAATTCAGAGTTCTCTGCAAAACACGCAGGGGACTTAGAATTTGGTAAGTGTGACCATAGCCTTATTGTAATCAGGGACAAGAATAATAAAGTGCCTTAAGGATACAATTTACATTGAGATTTTGGAAGATTTTTTGCGCAACATTTGCTACTGATGTCAGCTTATCCTCGGCATTACATCCACATTGGTCAGACTGAACACACAAACCAAACCTTGGAGCAATATCTGTTGCCCTCTTTAGGATGACTGGGTTGACTGCCTTTTCATGACAGAGCTTTCATACAATATTTGTTACAATGCTTCAAATTAACAGACACCATTCTTTTCAAAATGTAAACACAAAAAACTAGCATAATATTTGGAATGCCCTTTTTGGGGAGGGGGCACACCTTATACTTGCACTAAATACAAGAAACTGAAAAAAATTAAAAAATGATACGGAACATGGCTTGAAATTGTGCCGCCCAGCTTAGGGGACCGGGATACCCGGCGCAGGGTCCCTTTCCTTGGGGGAGTCACTGGTGGCTGGACCCAGGCCGTGGCCCCAGGCTGGCACACTCCTAAAAGGGGGTATTTACAGGGGATTTAGAAGTTTATATAATTTATAAAGTTTGTAGATGTTATTGTCGTGACGCCACCCGGAATAATGTGGCTATATATGGCCACCGCTGCCTTGTACTGGCCAGGGGATGATGGTGAGAGGCAGCTGAGATGGTATAGCCCTTTTCCGGGTAGGGTTGTAGGGTCCCCTGGACAGGTGATGTTAAAGTTAATGATGGATGAAGATGGAAGTATGGTGAGGAGATGTTAAGGGCACAGACACTTACTTGATTCACAGCAAATTCTCTCAGCGGTGATGGTCCCAATCCTGGATAGATGGTAGCTGCTAAATCAGAGGCTGAGGCACAGATGAGGTTTAACTGGTTTACTTTCAACCAAACTATAATACAACAAGTCCCGTCTCCGGAGTCTGCAATAGGGGTTCAGTTGCTCAGGCCCCACCGGGTCCTTTACCTCCTGCTTGCGCTGTCTATGTGGCCCTGCTGCCGTGTGTGAACTCGCTGCCGGCCCAAATCTGTCCTCTCTGGGTCCCACTCAACAGGCAACTTGAGTCCTTTGTCTCTCTCTGCTTACCCCCTCCGGGAGTACTGCTTAACTCTTAGTATGTTGCTGTGTCTGGCCCTGTGAAGCTTGTTGTTACCTCACGTTTTCCGGTTGCTGTATTGTATATAACTAATGCAGCCACGGATCCGGTATCCGTATCTGCGCTTTTTATCTAGGGTAGATAATGATGCTACCCGATTCTGAAAGTGTTCCTCTTATCAGTTTTCTCCTCCTCAGACCGATGGCTTGGCCCTGGAAATTGTCAGTCAGTCCTCAGGAACTCAATGCAGCTCCTGTCACTCTGAGCTCGTGGCTCCAACTGTCTGAAAATTTACCTCAAACCAGTGTTTTATCTCTAGGGAAGTCTCTGGTGTCTCTGGAGCTCCCCCTACTGGCCAAAGGTGGTAGTGCAGTGGCTTGGCTTTCTAAGTGAGTGCAACTATTATGATCTTATACTGTGGCTAATACCCGCAGGGGCGCCACATTCCCCCTTAGTTAAGAACAGTACTCCGGGACTGTGGGACAATAAACATAAGATATAACAGATAATATCTACAGAGTCTTAAAAAAAAATAAAAAGTTACAAAAACCACTCAAGTTTAAAAAATAGAGTCTTGTAAAAAGTCACTTCAAATAGCGTCCATTAATACAGCTCTGTCCTTGAGGGCTATTTATTTGTTAGGAAAGGCACTGCAATTAGCGTCCATTTTTCCAACAAAGTTTATGAATAATTTAAGAATGTTCAAAAAACAGTCTTTCCGGAGCTTTAATTTACCGCCTCCGGGCTGATAAATGAAGAAAAGAACTCAAGAATATGCAAGTAGTTCATACAGAATAGTCTCTGTAGGTACTGAGCTTTTTAACGTTACATCTAATAACTACTGATTAACAACTAAACAAGTTCCTTTCAGATATTTCTGGTTGTAATATCTATTTACATTTGGTAGTCTGCATATCTTGCTGGTAATTGACCCTGAGTACTACGCTGTGATCTGCGTAACGCTTGTGTACTGGGTGTACTCAATGTGATGGTGTGAGTGGACGTATACCTAGTAAGTACTTCTGGTTCTGCTAGGGATAATTCCACATTTGTGGGGTTGGCAATTCCACCGTGTCCAGGACTATTAATACTAGGAATTTGTTCTTCCTGTCTTGGGACTTCTTGTATTACAGGCTCTGGTGTTTGATAGAAGGCCATCATGGGAACTACTACTGCACCATTGTAGGTTGGCCAGGTTTTAGGAAAGTCTCCTAAATAGGTGTGATATACTCCATCTTCTTCGTTTTCGTTAACAGGTTGAACCGGTACTGGTTGAATAACTTCTGGTTCAGGTTGAATGACTTCTTTTTCTTTCAATGTCTCTGGACATAGTTTTAGATTGTCTCTTGACACTAGTACTGATGTTAATCCACCATCTTTGCTTATAAGACACATTTTAGGATTGTTCACTCTCATTGGTAAAACTGTATATGGGGCGGATTCCCACTGATTGTCCAGTTTATTAGTGCGACGGTTTCTCTTGAGCACTTGATCACCAGGTTTTAATGGGGTTGCTAGAGCATTCTGGTTGAAGTATTGCTCTTGTCTTTCCCTAGTTTTCTGGAGATTCCTTTCTACGCATTCTTGCACTTGGCGATATTGTTGTTGGCGTAGGGAGTCCCAGTTGGAATCCTGCACCTCTGCGTCAGGTTTTACGATGCCCATTTCTAGATCTATTGGTAGCTTGCCAGGTCTTGCACGCATAAGGTAAGCTGGGGTACAGTTTGTGGAGCTTACCGGGACATTGTTATAGAGGTCTACCAAGTCAGGCAATTTCTCTGGCCATAGGTTTCTCTCTTTCTCTGGTAAAGTCTTTAAGAGATCGATTACAATATGGTTCATTTTTTCGCATAAGCCATTTGTTTGCGGATGATAGGCTGTTGTACGGATCTTCTTGCAGCCATACATATTGCAAAATTCTCTGAAGATCTCTGATTCAAATGCTGTGCCTTGGTCTGCGAGTACTTGTTCCGGATATCCATGGGGTCTGCAAAAGTATGTCTGGAACGCCTTAGCTGCTGTCTTTGCAGTGAGATCTTTCACGGGCACTACTACCAGGAAGCGTGAGTAATGGTCCACGATGGTTAAAGCATAGACATAGCCGGACCGGCTTGGTGTCAATTTCACGTGGTCTATTGCTACGAGCTCAAGTGGTTGCTTGGTAACTATAGGCTGGAGTGGTGCTCTTTGGTTTTTTAGATCTTTTCTTCTGAGGTTGCACGGACCACAGTTTCTGCACCATTCTTCAATTGATCTTCTCATTCCAACCCAGTAAAATCTTTCTCTTAAAAGTACTTCTAGCTTTTTCCACCCGAAGTGACCAGCACCATTGTGATAAGCTTCTAGGACCATTTTTACATCTTGTTTAGGCACAATGATCTGCCATACTAGCTCATGCGTCTTTGGATTGGTATATCTTCTGCACAGCTTTCCTTGGTACAGGAACATTTTGCCTCTCTCTTTCCAGAGTTGATGTGTCTCTTTCGGTGCATTTTCATTGGGATACGCACTTTGCTCAGTCAGCAGTTCTTTCACCAACTTCACAGCTGGATTGCTGTCTTGAGTGTCAGCCCATCTGTGGTGTGCTAATGGGTTGAGATTCACCTGTTGATGTTTCTGGTAGGCACTGGATTGATACTGTCCTACCTTGGGACGATGGAAGGCGGGTAGTTCAATTTCTTCAAGTTCTACCGGTTCTTCTTCCACGTCTCTCAAGTGCGGCATCCGGGATAAGGCGTCTGCATTTCCATTCTTTCGGCCTGCTCTATACTTGATCACGAAGTTGTAATTAGACAGCCGGGCTATCCATCGCTGTTCCAGCGCACCTAGCTTGGCTGTATCCAGGTGGGTCAATGGGTTGTTATCAGTATAGACGGTGAATTCTGCAGCTGCCAAGTAGTGTTTGAAACGCTCAGTCACAGCCCAGACTACTGCCAGTAGTTCTAACTTGAAGGAGCTGTAATTTTCAGGATTTCTTTCAGTAGGCCGGAGCTTTCTACTTGCAAAGGCGATGACTTTCTCCTTGCCTCCTTGCTTCTGAGATAGTACTGCTCCCAGTCCCACATTACTGGCATCTGTGTAAAGGATGAAAGGTTGATGGTAATCGGGGTATGCCAGAACTTCTTCTCCGGTCAATGCCTTCTTCAACTTTTCAAAGGAATCTTCCCTCTCATCACTCCACTGGAAAGGAGGATTGCGGTTTGAAGGCTTCTTCGACTGCCCTACCAGGATGTCTTGTAGAGGTGCTGCTAGCTTGGTGAACCCTTGGATGAATCTACGATAGTAGCCCACCAGTCCCAGGAATTGCCTCACCTGTTTCACGCTGGTAGGTCTTGGCCAATCCCTTATTGCGGTTACTTTCTCGGGATCCGGTGCTACTCCTTCTGAACTCACAACGTGTCCCAGGTATTGTACCTTTGGCTTTAGAAGGTGACATTTTGATGGCTTGATCTTCATACCATACCGGGATAAGGCCTCGAACACTTCTGCCAGGTCTTGTAGATGTTGTTCGTAAGTCTTTGAGTAGACTATTACATCATCTAGGTACAGAAGGACGGCTTCAAAGTTCTTGTGTCCGAGACAGCATTCCATCAATCGCTGAAAGGTACCGGGTGCGTTGCAGAGTCCGAACGGCATACAATTAAATTCACAGAGACCCATTGGTGTGGTAAATGCTGTCTTCTCTTTATCTTCCTCAGCCACAGGGACTTGCCAATACCCACTTGTTAAGTCTAAGGTGGAAAAATAGTTAGCAGATCTTAAAGCGGCTAATGACTCTTCAATTCTAGGTAAGGGGTAGGCGTCTTTATGGGTAATGTGATTAATCTGCCGGTAGTCTACGCACATTCTCATGGTTCCGTCTTTCTTTTTAACTATTACCAGAGGGGCTGCCCAGGGGCTACAACTGTCTCTAATTACCCCGGCCTGTTTCATCTCCCTCAGCATGTCTTTAGCACATTGATAATGAGCGGGCGGTATGGGTCTATATCTCTCTTTTATTGGTGGGTGGTTACCGGTAGGAATTGTATGTTCTACCCCTTTAATCTGTCCGAAGTCTAATGGGTGTTTACTGAAGACCCGTTCATATTCTTCTACTAGTCGGTACACCCCTTGTTTTTGGTGGGTAGGTGTTGAATCTGTACCTATATGCAGCTGCTGACACCAATCGTCTAATTCTCCACTTGAACCATTGTCGTCCGCCTGACATGACGGATTCAAGGGCCCAATGGCTATGATGGCATTGTTGTCAACAGTGTATAGCTTGGCCATTGTAGCGTACCTTGGTAAAGTGACCTCTTCCTCTCCACAATTCAAAAGACGTATGGGCACTCTTCCCCTGTGTACCTCGACTATTCCTCTAGCCGTTAATATCGTGGGTCTACTATCAGTGTACACAGGCTCTACCAAGGCTTGGTAATCTCGTCCTTTAATACCAATGGCTGCTCTACACCATACCAGCATTTCAGTTTTTGGAGGTATTACTATAGGAGTTGGGTCACTTACCCTCACACTGCCGATTTCTCCACCTGCAACCTCTACTTGTTGCTTCAGCACCAATGCTTTTATCTCTCTCCGGAGAATTCTCTGCTGGCAGGATTGGGCAGTTTCCGCAAATTGCTGTAAAATAGTAATAACCTCGGAAAAACAATTTTCTAAAACATTCATACCTACCAATACAAAAGGTTCCCGTCGGTTAACATCAACAATTATGATACCCTGATTTTTTAATTCTGCTCTACCAATCTTAATGGTCATCTCTCTAAATCCTACTTGCGGTACCAATTTTCCATTACTAGCATATATACTTAGCTCAACATTAGATGGTCTTTTATCAATGTCTGAATCTGCCCAGTACCTCTTATAAAGGATATGTGGTATAGATGAAATCTGGGAACCAGTGTCCAACAAGGCATTGAGAGGAATACCGTCCAGCACGATGGGGATAATGGGACGTCCTCCGACGTACTTATCGTGCCAGGATGTTGGGCCTTGAAAGTTCACTCCTGCGAAGCGGCCCGCATTCCCAGGGGATCCTTGTTTAAATCACAATTGCGGGCGATGTGGCCTGGCTTCCGGCAACGGCGGCAAATAGGCTGTCCATCCGGCTGGTAATGGTCGTTGGGTTGTCCTCTCCACGCTGGGTATCTCTGGGGTCTCAACCAGGGAATATCCTCTCTGCGGTTCGCCAACTCCATCTTGGGTGTAGTCTGTGATTCTCTCATTTCCTGCATGGTTTTAGTCATTGAGGTGACAATGTCTGTTAGAGAGTCAAGCTTTTGCTGGAAAGCATCATTAGCACTGGCCTCCAGGGGCTTAACTGATGTCACTGGCATTCTCTGTTGTTGAGGGGTTTCTGTAATGGATGGCTCAGGATCCTGATCCCAAAGTGCCTCTGCCTGCTGGAGACGAATAGCGCTCTCCTTTAACTGGGCAAATGTCACTTCAGGGTCCTTGAAAGTCAGCATACTCGCATGCCCTCGATGAGAAGGGGTTAATAGTCCCTCAATGAATTGATCTTTTAACAATTTATCAGCGCCAGTGTTAAACATTGGTTCAGCCAGTGTAAGCGCTTTAAGGGCCTCCTGTAAATTCAGGGCAAAGTCTCTCACACTCTCATTGGCCTTTTGTTTGCAATTGAAGAATTTGGTCTTTGCTTTGCTACCAGCAGTAGTTTCAAATACTGCCTTTAATCCAGCTAGAATATGCTCAGCAGTGTCTTTTAGATCAGCGGACCATGCTGTGACTTCTCGCTTGGCATTACCACTTAACTGTGCCATCAGCAAACCGACACGCTGAGCTTCTGCCATTGGAAACATGTTTAAATAGGCCAGCAGTTTTTCTTTAAAATCATCAAAAGTATTAGGCTTACCTTCATACACTGGAAGCCATGGAGCACCTGGGGTATATGGCATCAACATCGGCATAATGGGCGCTGCACCTTGCGCCGCTGTGCTGCCGAGCGCTCTGTTTTGTGCTTCAGCTGCATTTGTGTCGCCGGGTGTTTCGGCGTCTCCGTGCTGCGACATGTTGCGCCCCCTTAGTTAATCCGGACCCTTCCGGTCCTCTGCTTCCGTCGGGATGGCGTATAATCGTTCCGCTATGCAGCAGGATTGGTTTTCCCCTTTTGCCGACGTCAGAGCTCTCAGCTTGGTGCCGCCCACAAAGACACGCCCCCTACTGCTTCTGCTCGCCGCGATCTCAGTAATGGCGGAATCTGAAATTTTTCAGTCAGATCAGAGCTCAGGGCTATGACACAGTTCAAATAGCAGTCTCGTGCTGTGGCAGTTATGAGGTAATTAGTGATGATGCAATTTTACCTCAGAGGCTGGCGGCCATTTTGTTTCAATGTTAGTCAATGGGGAAAAGTCTATTTCAATGGTTTCCAATGGGAAAATCACTTTTTGATAAAAAAGTCAATTTTTCTCGGATTTTCTCACAATTTTCGGCATTAATCACGGCACACAGTACCCGATTTAACCAGGCACGGTAAATCCTGTTCGTGACGCCAAAGAGAGATGTGCCGCCCAGCTTAGGGGACCGGGATACCCGGCGCAGGGTCCCTTTCCTTGGGGGAGTCACTGGTGGCTGGACCCAGGCCGTGGCCCCAGGCTGGCACACTCCTAAAAGGGGGTATTTACAGGGGATTTAGAAGTTTATATAATTTATAAAGTTTGTAGATGTTATTGTCGTGACGCCACCCGGAATAATGTGGCTATATATGGCCACCGCTGCCTTGTACTGGCCAGGGGATGATGGTGAGAGGCAGCTGAGATGGTATAGCCCTTTTCCGGGTAGGGTTGTAGGGTCCCCTGGACAGGTGATGTTAAAGTTAATGATGGATGAAGATGGAAGTATGGTGAGGAGATGTTAAGGGCACAGACACTTACTTGATTCACAGCAAATTCTCTCAGCGGTGATGGTCCCAATCCTGGATAGATGGTAGCTGCTAAATCAGAGGCTGAGGCACAGATGAGGTTTAACTGGTTTACTTTCAACCAAACTATAATACAACAAGTCCCGTCTCCGGAGTCTGCAATAGGGGTTCAGTTGCTCAGGCCCCACCGGGTCCTTTACCTCCTGCTTGCGCTGTCTATGTGGCCCTGCTGCCGTGTGTGAACTCGCTGCCGGCCCAAATCTGTCCTCTCTGGGTCCCACTCAACAGGCAACTTGAGTCCTTTGTCTCTCTCTGCTTACCCCCTCCGGGAGTACTGCTTAACTCTTAGTATGTTGCTGTGTCTGGCCCTGTGAAGCTTGTTGTTACCTCACGTTTTCCGGTTGCTGTATTGTATATAACTAATGCAGCCACGGATCCGGTATCCGTATCTGCGCTTTTTATCTAGGGTAGATAATGATGCTACCCGATTCTGAAAGTGTTCCTCTTATCAGTTTTCTCCTCCTCAGACCGATGGCTTGGCCCTGGAAATTGTCAGTCAGTCCTCAGGAACTCAATGCAGCTCCTGTCACTCTGAGCTCGTGGCTCCAACTGTCTGAAAATTTACCTCAAACCAATGTTTTATCTCTAGGGAAGTCTCTGGTGTCTCTGGAGCTCCCCCTACTGGCCAAAGGTGGTAGTGCAGTGGCTTGGCTTTCTAAGTGAGTGCAACTATTATGATCTTATACTGTGGCTAATACCCGCAGGGGCGCCACAAAATACATGCAACATATCAGAACATGTTGACATTGGCCACTAAACAGACAAAACCTAAAGAAAAACCACACAAAAAAAATACCCTGCTATAAATAAATAAAAAGTAAGTACTTATACATAACACAGGGTACTTAGTAAGCACATTTTAAAAGAAGTCAAACGTTGTCCCACTGCGACAAAGTGTATCCATTATAGGACAGTACCTATCTCTTTCTAGTATTTAAAAACCTTACCACATGTCAAGACAGACCTCAATATGAATAAGGATGAAGCATAACGTGCGTCCCAAAATGGAGACAGAGGCATCGGAAGCATAGTATATGGAATGTCCAACTCAGGTCCAACTCAGGTGGGGGGCACACTCTATACTTGTATAAAATACAAGAAATTGAAAAAAAAAAAAAAAAAAACATAGCAAGAACATGGATTGATATACATGCAGGGTTTAAGAGCATGTTCTTACTGACCCTAATCTCAACGTGCTGCCGGTTCCTAGTCAATGGGTTATTCATTTTTTTTGCCGTAATTATATAGAGAATATCAGTGCAGCCTAACTGCCTAAAAGTAAGGATGAGCGAGTATACTTGCTACTATTCAGAACTCGCCGAATAGTAGCGGTATTCGGCTACTCGCTACTCTCCGAGTATCTTATGTGTACTCGGGAGTAGCGAGTAGTCCTAATACTTTTGCAGTGTATCTATAGATACACTGCGAAAGTAAACTAAAAGTGATTAAAAGTTGTTAAAAATAATAAAATTACATACTGACCTGTCTGACGCATGCACTGGGACCGGCAAAGAAGACATCCGATCACCGGACAATGACCTGTGACTAACAGCCATTCAGGTGGCCTGTAGCAATCTGGCCAATCAGATGGTGACACGTCACAACCACGTGATCGCTAGAGGCCTGATTGGCCAGATTGCAAGCATCATGTGGGTGGTTTTCAACTGCAGGGACAGGATGACTGGTTGCATTTGAAGAAAACATGTATACGACCAAGTACAAAGATATCCTGGATGAAAACCTCTTCCAGAGTGCTCTGGACCTCAGACTTAGCCAAAGCTTCACCTTCCAACAAGACAATGACCCTAAACACACAGCTAAAATAACAAAGGAGTGGCTTCAGATCAACTCTGTGATCATTCTTGACAGGCCCTGCAAGAGCCCTGACCTAAACTCAATTGAAAATCAAAATATATTTGGATGCTATTGTGCAAATTTTATGCAGATACAGAGGAGCTGACTGAGTTTACACACCTAAAGTGAGGTCAAAGAACCCCCACAACACAAATTTCCATATAGTGTAAATAGATTACAACTTTGTTTCTAACTCAACTAGCCCACCTTCTAAAGTTTCCACTACATATAAGCAATGTGTATCAAAGACTGTTTAGGAGAAAGTCCCTAATACAGTCATATGAAAAAGTTTGGGCACCCCTCTTAATCTCACTCTTTTTTTTTTGTTTAAAATTGATTTTTTGCAACAGCTATTTCAGTGTGATATATGTAATAACTGATGGACACAATAATATTTCAGGCTTGAAATGAAGTTTATTGTACTAACCAAAAATGTGAAATATGCATTATTTCAAAATGTGACAGGTGCCAAAGTATGGGCACCCTTCTGATTGTCATGATTTGAATACTCCTAACTACTTTTTACTGACTTACTGATGCACTAAATTGGTTTGGTAACCTCATTGAGCTTTGTACTTCATAGCCCGGTGTATTCAATCATGAGAAAAGCTATTTCAGGTGCCAACTTGCAAGTTGTTCTCCTAGTTGCATCTTCTCTGAGGAGTGGCATCATGGGCTCCTCAAAACAGCTCTCAAATGATCTGAAAAAAAAGATTGTTCAACATAGTTGTTCAGGGGAAGGATGCAAAAAGTTGTCTCAGAGATTTAACCTGTCAGTTTCCACTGTGAGGAACATAGTAAGGAAATGGAAGACCACAGGGACAGTTCTTGTAAAGGCCAGAAGTGGCAGGCCAACAAAAATATCAGAAAGGCAGAGAAGAAGAATGGTGAGAACAGTCAAGTACAATCCACAGACCACCTCCAAAGACCTGCAGCATCATCTTGCTGCAGATAGTGTCACTGTGCATCAGTCAACAATACAGCGCACACTGCAGAAGGAGAAGCTGTATGGGAGAGTGATGCAAAAGAAGCCGTTTCTGCATGCACGCCACAAACAGAGTCGCCTGAGGTATGCAAAAGCATATTTGGACAAGTCAGTTTCATTTTGGAAGAAGGTCCTGTGGACTGATGAAACAAATATTGAGTTGTTTGGTCATACAACAAGGTGTTATGCATGGCACCACAAAAACACAGCATTCCAAGAAAAACACTTGCTATCCACTGTCAAATTTGGGGGAGGGTCCATCATGCTTTGGGGCTGTGTGGCCAATAACGGCACCGGGAATCTTGTTGGATTCCACTCAGTATAATCAGATTCTTGAGAATAATGTTCAAGAATCAGTGTCAAAGTTGAAGTTACACCGGGGATGGATCTTACAGCAAGACAATGATCCAAAACACCGCTCCAAATCTACTCAGACATTCATGCAGAGGAACAATTTCAATGTTCTGGAATGGCCATCCCAGTCCCCAGACCTGAATATCATTGAACATCTGTGGGATGTTTTGAAGCGGGTTGTCCATGCTCGGCGACCATCAAACTTAACTGAACTGGAATTGTTTTGTAAAGAGGATTGGTCAAAAATACCTTCATCCAGGATCCAGGAACTCATTAACGGCTACAGGAAGCGACTAGAGGCTGTTATTTTTGCAAAAGGTGGATCTACTAAATATTAATGTCACTTTTCTGTTGAGGTACCCATACTTTTGCACCTGTCAATTTTTTAAATAATGCATATTTCACATTTTCGATTAGTACAATAAACCTCATTTCAATCCTGAAATATTACTGTGTCCCTCAGTTATTACATATATCACACTGAAATAGCTGTTGCAAAAAAACAATTTTTTTGCAAAAAAAAAAAAGAGCAAGATTAAGAGGGGTGCCCAAACTTTTTCATATGACTGTATAAGGATATAGGTATACAAACAATTGGAATTATATCTATAGTTAATACACCATCCCAAGGCTACCAATATACCACACTTATATGTGCGTTGCCTTAGATCACAATTAATATTTACATAGAAAAAAAGTAATCTGCACTCCAGGTCAGTATCAAAGCATATATATACATATATATATATATATATATATATATATATATATATATATATATATATATATGATTGTCTTAATTCAGGAATGTTTTTTTTAACACATCTGATTGTGCAAATTATTATAATTTGAAGATTTATTGATTAAAATACAATTTACTTGTGGAACAACACCTTTAAGCAACACTGGTAAAGAATAACATCATATGAAATGTCATATAGGTGATTCATAACTTTCTGCATCAAAATGTTTTCATATGTAGTTTGTATGTATTGAGTTATATAATATGTATCATGAAACAATGTTCAGTTGTAGTTTATATATTAAATTTTCTACAAGAATAAACTAAAATCCGAAAAAAAAAAATAAAAAAAAGAAAAGAAAAATAAATAGCTTTGAATAATTTGTATTGCAGGTGCATTTTATTGTTCAAATTATAATCCCAGTGCTCAAAAGTTCAGAAGAAACACGTGAGGTTCAGTAATTATGACTACCACAGACTTCTTTAATAGCTACTTGCATTTGAAATGAAAATAGTCCTTATTATACTGTACTACAAGTGCTAAAAGCAGTAATGGAATATAAGGGTGATATACAGAAAGGGGTTAAATATTCTGAATAATTGTGTAGGATGACTACCAAAGATCTTGAGTTTAAACATGGAAATAAAAGACAACAGATATAACCTTTCTACACAAAGTACACTTTTTGGATAAATTACAGCAAATATCAACATTTTATCTATCGCTCTTTTCCAAGAAAAAATTGCTTATATTTTAAAAGTTACAAAAATCAAAGTTAATAGCATAGAAAGTACAAGCGGACAGTATGTGATTACATTCACTCAAGATTGGACTAAAAGGCCAAAATGATTAAAATATGGATAGCTTTTAATGTCACAAAAATTCTGCAGATTATAAAAGTTTCATTCAATGTTCTGTGCTCTCAATTGCTTTTATGCTCTCTACATGAAAAAGTGATTGCAGAGAAATACATTGACTAAATCAATTCAATCAAGGGGCTTACCCACAACACTGAGATTATAGGGCTGCATTTTAGAATTTTAGTGCATACTCAGAAAATCAGCAAAAACACAGAATGAAAAAATAATCTCATTTTTAGAAAAAAAAATCAGTAAGGGAACTTTTAAATTTTAAACTTAGATTACATTTGAAACTTGAATAAATCAAAAAGCATAACATGTCATTTAACAGCAGAAATATTGCTGTAGAAAGTAATTAACCCCTTCACCCCCGGGCCTATTTTGACCTTACTGACCAGGCCATTTTTGTCAATTCTGACCAGTGTCCCTTTATGAGGTAATAACTCTGGAACGCTTCATTGGATCCGAGCGATTCTGAGATTGTTTTTTCGTGACATATTGGGCTTCATGTTAGTATTAAATTTAGGTCGATAATTTTTGCGAATATTTGTGAAAAAATCAAAAATTTGGCAAAAACTTTGAAAATTTAGCAATTTTCAAATTATTAATTTTTATTCTGCTAAACCAGAGAGGTATGTGACACAAAATAGTTAATAAATAACATTTCCCACATGTCTACTTTACATCAGCACAATTTTGGAAAAAAAAAAAATTTTTGTTCGGAAGTTATAAGGGTTCAAAATTCATCAGCAATTTTTCATTTTTCCAGCAAAATTTACAAAACCATTTTTTTTAGTGACCACATCACATTTGAAGTGTTTTTGAGGGATGTACATGACAGAAAACACCCAAAAGTGACACCATTCCAAAAACTGCACCCCTCAAGCTACTCAAAACTACATTGAAGAAGATTATTAACCCTTCAAGTGCTTCACAGGAACTAAAGCAAAGTGGAAGGAAAAAATGGTCATTTTAATTTTTCCAAGAAAAATGTTCTTTTAGCCTCAATTCTTTCATTTTCACATGAGCAACAGGGTAAAATGGATCCTAAAAATTGTTGGGCAATTTCTCCTGAGTACATCGATATCTCATATGTGGTCATAAATCACTGTTTGGGCGCACGGCAGGGCTCAGAAGGGAAGGAGCGCAATTTGACTTTTGGAGCTAATTTTCCATTCAAAAACTCAAATGGCGCTCCTTCACTTCTGAGCCCTGCTGTGTGCCCAAACAGTGGTTTATGACCACATATGAGGTATTGGTGTACTCAGGAGAAATTGCCCAACCATTTTCAGGATCCATTTTATCCTGTTCCCCATGTGAAAATGAAAAAATTTAGGCTAAAAGAAAATTTTTGTGGAAAAAAAAGTACTTTTTCATTTTTACAGATGAATTTGTGAAGCACCTAGGGGTTCAAAATGCTCACCACCCATCTAGATAAGTTCCTTGGGGGGTCTAGTTTCCAAAATGGGGTCAGTTGTGGGGGAGCTCCAATGTGTAGGCATACAGGGGCTCTCCAAATGCGACATGGTGTCGCTAAACATTTTAGCTGATTTTTCAGTCAAATTGTTAGCGGACACCATGTTGCATTTGGAGAGCCCCTGTGTGCCTAAACATTGGAGCTCCCCCATAAGTGACCCCATTTTTTAAACTAGACCCCCCAGGGAACTTATCTAGATGGGTGGTGAGCATTTTGAACGCCCCAGTGCTTCACAAATTAAACTGTAAAAATGAAAAAAGAAAATTTTTATGGAAAAAAAGGTACGTTTTCATTTTTACGGATAAATTTCTGAAGCACCTGGGGGTTCAAAATGCTCACCACCCATCTAGATAAGTTCCCTGGGGGGTCTAGTTTCCAAAATGGGGTCACTTGTGGGGGAGTTCCAATGTGTAGGCACACAGGGGCTCTCCAAATGCGACATGGTGTCCGCTAACAATTTGAGCTGATTTTTCAGTCAAATTGTTAGCGGACACCACATCGCATTTGGAGAGCCCCTGTGTGCCTAAACATTGGAGCTCCCCCACAAGTGACCCCATTTTGGAAACTAGACCCCCCCAAGGAACTTATCTAGATGGGTGGTGAGCATTTGAACGCCCCAGTGCTTCACAAATTAATCTGTAAAAATGAAAAAAGAAAATTTTTATGGAAAAAAAAGTACTTTTTCATTTTTACGGATAAATTTGTGAAGCACCTGGGGGTTCAAAATGCTCACCACCAATCTAGATAAGTTCCCTGGGGGGTCTAGTTTCCAAAATGTGGTCACTTGTGAGGGAGCTCCAATGTTTAGGCACACAGGGGCTCTCCAAACGCGACATGGTGTCCGCTAACAATTTGACTGAAAAATTAGCTCCAATTGTTAGCGGACACCATGTCGCGTTTGGAGAGCCCCTGTGTGCCTAAACATTGGAGCTCCCCCACAAGTGACCCCATTTTGGAAACTAGACCCCCCAGGGAACTTATCTAGATGGGTGGTGAGCATTTTGAACACCCCGGTGCTTCACAAAATAATCTGTAACAATGAAAAAAGAAAATTTTTGTGGAAGAAAAAGTACTTATTTAATTTTACAGATGAATTTGTGAAGCACCTGGGGGTTAAAAATGCTAACAATTCATCGAGAAGTTCCCTGGGAGGTCTAGTTTCCAAAATGGGGTCACTTGTGGGGGAGCTCCAATGTTTAGGCACACAGGGGCTCTCCATACGCGACATGGTGTCCGCTAACTATTGGAATTGTTAGCGGACACCATGTCGCGTATGGAGAGCCCATGTGTGCCTAAACATTGGAGCTTCCCCACAAGTGACCTCATTTTGGAAACTAGACCCCCCAAGGAACATATCTAGATGCATAGTGAGCACTTTGAACCCTCCGGTGCTTCACAAATTGATCCGTAAAATGAAAAAAGAAAATTTGTGTGAAAAAAAAAGTACTTTTTCCTTCTTACGGATCAATTTGTAAAGCACCTGGGGGTTCAAAGTGCTCACTATGCATCCAGATGCATTCCTTGGGGGGTCTAGTTTCCAAAATGGGGTCACTTGTGGGGGAGCTCCAATGTTTAGGCACACATGGGCTCTCCATACGCGACATGGTGTCCGCTAACAATTCCAATAGTTAGCGGACACCATGTCGCGTATGGAGAGCCCCTGTGTGCCTAAACAACTAAAAATACAGTAAAGCCCTTTTTTTTCTTCTAGAACTAACTCTAGAAAAAAAATGACGTGGGGCTCCGCCATATTTTTGGTCCAGCCAGGTACAACTAGGCAGCTGGGGGCTGGAATCCACAGCATGGAGAGGCCCAAGCATTCTGGGCCCCCCATGCTGCGAATTGCAGCCCGCAGCCACCCCAGAAAATGGCGCATTCATTGAAGCACCATTTTCTGGCGCTGTACCCAGACTCTTCCAGTTGCCCTGGTGGCGGTGGCAAACTGAGTAATAAAGGGGTTAATGCCAGCTTTTTATTGGCAGCTGGCACTAAGCCCGAGATTCATAATATAGGGCCAATGTTAGACCCGCCATTAGGAATCTCTGATAAATAGTCAGAAAATACACACAGAGAAAAATCTTTTTATTTGAAAGAAAAACACAAACAAAATTCGGACTCCATCTTTATTATAAAGATCCGACGTAGTCCACAACGAAGGTCCCACGACGCTCGATCGCCTCCGACGTAGTCCACAACGAAGGTCCCACGACGCTCGAACACCTCTGCTCAATCCAGAGACTGCAGCAAGGGATCAAGTGTCCTCTTCCTACAGCCTCTGGGGTCAGAGTTATGGTGCACTGTATGACAATGATCTGTCATACAGTGCACCATGACTATGATCTCAGAGATTACAACAAGAGGACACATGATCCCTTGTTGCACCCATCCATCCACCTATGCACCCATCATCCACGCACGCACATCCACATCCACGCATGCACATCCACGCACACACGCTGACATCCACGCATGCACGCTGACATCCACGCACATCCACACATGCTGACATCCACGCACGCTGACATCCATGCACGCACGCTGACATTCACGCACGCTGACCTCCACGCACGCACGCTGACATCCATGCATGCACACATCCACACACGCACGCACATCCACACACACATCCACGCACACATCCATCTATGCACACATCCACGCACGCACATGTCTATGCGCACACATGTCTATGAACACACACGTCTATGCACGCACATGTCCACGCACACGTCTACGCTCACTCATGTCTACGCTCACTCACGTCCACGCACACTCATGTACGCTCACGTCCACGCACGCACACGTCCACGCATGCACCCCCCATCCATCCATCCATCAATTCATTCATTCATTCATTCATTCATACATACATACATACATACATACAAACATACATACATACATACATACATACTTACCCTCTGGATCCACCGATGAGCAGGAGGCCGGAAGAGGAGGCCGGAAGAGGAGGCGGGGAGAGGAGGCGGGGCCTCCGACCGGCCGGCAGAGGAGCCGCACAGCCGGAGGCAGAGCCGGGTCGGCTGCAGCGGCGGGTGCACCAAGGTGTGCAGCCCGCCGCAGGAGGTGAGGGGGGCAGCACACAGGGCAGAGCTGGGGGCTGCCTGGGGGGGTCTGTAGGAGGGGATCGGACAGTGTTGCCGGCGGGCACACCCGCGGGTGCAGCCCGCCAGCATATGCATAATAATAGAGGGGGGCGGGCGGTTTGGGGGACGGTGGGGGGCCCCCAGTGAGTCATGGAGCAGGAAGGGGGTGAGGAGGGGTGGCCACATGCCGATCCGCCCCTCCAGATCTGATTGGAGAGCTCCAATCAGATCTGGAGGGGTGAATCCCTGTGATTCCCTCCGATCGGCAGTTTCACTTTTGAGCTGCCGATCGGAGGGGTCCTGGGCACGGGGGGGTTAATCCACCCCCTGTGGGGTCATCTACAGGTTGTCACAGAGCAGCAGCATCTGTGACACCTGAGCGACCCCACTCACAGGAGCTGCAGCAGCTCAAATCTGCCAGGACGTTGTGCAACGTCCTGTGTCGGGAACGGGCAGAAACACAGGACGTTGCACAACGTCCTATGTCGGGAAGGGGTTAAAATAACTTAAAAATTGTTCTCCAATTACCTTTTAGTGTAATTCTCAATTAACTTTGCGGGTTTTCTAACTAATTTTGAATAATTTTACATAAAATGCATAAAATATATTGATGCCATGACAGTGATATTATGTCATTGTAATTAAAAAAACACATAATCTTGTAGACTGTGAGTCCTCATGGGCAGGGTCCTCTCTCCTACTGTAACTGTCTGTATCTTGTACTGATCATGTTTATTGTACTTGTCTATGTATGCTGCTTCCAACTAGGGATGAGCAAAAACCTGAGTGTTTGAATTTAGTTTGGTTCACAGAATGAGGGGTGTTTGACAAATTGTTCGACAGTTTGCCAAACCTACCAAACCCCATTGAAATCAATGGCAGGCAGCATGAAACACATAGAAAACACATTCAAAGGTGTCCAAAAGGTGCCAAACACACACAGACACACGCAGATATTCTTACCAGTCTCCAGCTGCTTTCTTGCTTGCTTCCAGGTTCACTCTCCCTCTCACTTACTTCTGGTCCCACCCATTAATCTTCATGCAAATTCACTTCACTGACTGGCAACAGCCAATCACAATCACTCATGCCTGGGAGAGCAACTATGATTGGCTGCTGCAAGCAGACTGCATTTCCACAGTCTGGATGGTGTCTGTGCTTGGTTGTCAGACACATTAGTATATGGCTACTAACCTAGCATCATTGTGTGTAAAAAAAAAATAATGGAAAAAACAATTGCGTAGGGCTTTGCCCTATTTTTATTTGCCAGCCAAGGTAAAATTAGACAGCTGAGGCTGGTACTTTCAGTGTGGTGAAGGTTGGGCTCACCACGGTAAAGAATATAAGCTTGCAGCCACCCCGCAATTTGGCGCATTCATAAGAAGCGCCAATTCCTAGTGTGTTACACGTCTCTTCCATTTGCTGTGTAGCAGTGGCAAACTTGGTAAAAAGGGGTTAATGCCAGCTTTGTATTGTCAGCTGCCATTATGCCCAAAATTCTTAATGTCGGGCCAATGTTACACCCAGTCATTAAGAATTTCAAGTAAGTTGTAAAGAAAACACACCACAGAGAGAAAACATTTTTAAAAACACATACACATATCTGGACTCCATCTTTATTACTCCCTCATACCCATTCTCAATCCTCTGCGACATCTTCCTGATTGCAGGCTTTGGTGAAAAACACAATGTCCTTTCACCGAAGCCTCCAAACATTAAGCAATGATTTCTGAGGTCACCAGTGGACAGCTCCGGTCACCATGGTACCTGCTATGGATAGCAGCCACCATGGTTACCTGAATGGTGACCTCAGGAGTCATTGCTTACCAGACTGAAGCTGGCAGCTCATTCATTCAATATTTGGAGGCTGCAGTGACAGGACACTCTGTTCTTCACTACAGCCTGCAATCAAGAAGATGTTGTAGAGGATCGAGTATGGGTATGAGGAAGTAATAAAGATAGAGTCCAGATAAATGTTTGTTTTTATTTTTAATAAAATGTTTTCTCTTTGTGTTGTGTCTTCTGTACTATTTACCAAAGTACAGAAAGACCCTGCATATACAAATGTGCACACTGAAATCATTTAAAAAATAACAACTTTATTATATATGTACTAACCCATATTGTTTTAACTGCTTTTAATTGGTGTTTTTGTGTTCTTAGTATATATGTAATAAAGTTGTCATTTTTTTATATTTTCGTGTGCGCATTTGTATATGAAAGGTCTTTCTTTCCTTTGATTGATGCACTTGACCTTACATTATGTGGCACTCTCTTTTGAATTTTTGTTGTGCATTCCCTCCTACTATGTAAATATTCTTTACTATTTAGTTGAAATTATTAATGACCCGGTCTTACATTGGCCCCACATTAAGAATTTCAGGCGTAATGCCAGCTGGCAATACAAAGCTACCATTAAAGGGACACAGTCAGGTCATTTTTCAGTGTGATACTAATATTACCCTTGAATGGGGCTTGGGCAGACTTTTTAAAAACATGTCAAATCATTATTGTACTGTTTGTAGTTTCCATGGTATCAGCATTGTCAGGCCCTGCAGTGAGCTCCTGGATTAGTCCTCTCCATTATAACCAAACAGGAATAGTCCTGTGCTGTATAAACTGTAATGTAATTATGCACTCCCTCTCAACAGCTCCTCCCTCCTCTCTACTCCCTTTGCTAACAGTGCAGTGCCAGGTTTCAGTAGCTTCTGTTCTGAAGAAGACAAGATGGGAGAGAGCTATTGCCGATCTGACTTATCCAGACTACCTCTGCTTTTGTAAGCAGGCATCCTGCCATGATAGTTTCTGTGTTGTATTTCACCTCTTTGTTGGCTGCAGTTACAGAGAGGAGAATACAGCCACCCCCCCCCGAGATCTCATGTGCAGTGATGTAGTGTAAGTATGTGACATGCATATTCATGCATGGGGAGGGGACAGCAGAGAACTAAGTGGATTATTCACTGTGAATGAGAGATGGAATGAATCTCTTTACTTGATATTTACAGAAGATATGAGGGAAATATAAATAAAAGAAATACATGAATAGAGAGAGTTCGAGTAAGGAATTAGAAAATTATAGCAGTTACATATGGATTTTTGACCTGACAATTTTCCTTTAACCCCTTATTTCCCAGTTTGCTACTGCTACATGGCAACTGGAAGAGGCAGCTAAGGCACCAAGAATTGGAGGTTCTTATGAACACGTCAATTTCTGGGGCAGCTGTGAGATGCTATTCTATAGTGTGGAGGGGCCAAAGAATGATAGGCCCTCACCACGCTGAGAATACCAATCCTCAGCTGCCTGCTTTAACCCTGGTTAGCAAATAAAAATAGGATGGAGCCCAACACATTTTTTCCATTATTTCTTAGTTTTTTTGTGCTTTTTTGGAAGCAGATTTTGAGAATCTGCATATCAATCCTGAAGCCAGCAAAGTCTATGAGAAATCTGAAATGCTTTGCCAATGTTTTTTTTTTATTGTGGATTTTGGGGCAGAAAAATTAAATCTCAACCACATGTGGAAGGAAACAAAAATGTAACATGGACTCAGCACTTCTGACCTGTCCTACACTTTGCTGACCTCAGGATAGACATGCAGATGTTTATGCAGATTCTCAATCTGCGTGTAAAAATCATTAAACAACAGACCATGGGCACAGGGCCTAAGAGAGTCTTGGGAGATCTGCAGTTGTGGTGAAAGGAATAAAGGATTTATCTTGTCCCCTGACTACTTTCACAGAGACCTCAAGTGCAGGGGTTTTTAATTACTGTCCTTAAGGTCTGAAAACTGTGCAAGTTTTCTTGACTTCCTTAACATTGCACAGGTGCTAATTTCATCACTTGCAGAAGTGATAGATGATTAAAGCACCTTGTGCAATGCTAGGGAAATCCTGAAACATTCACTGCTTGTGGTCCTTGATAACTGCACTTGGTCATACCTGTTCTAGTGGAATGAGTGGAATGTCTTGCATACCTCACACCTTCATGCCAGAGACCTGTGGCTTGTTCATTAGTCTCTGTAGGGCAGTATCAAAGCATCTGTTTGCAAAAACAGTCTAGCACATAAGGATGAAACTCAAAACACTTTACTATACCCACACAGACTGTAAGTCTCAAATAAAAATAACTTAACAATATACATATTATATATGTCTACCTAACAAAAACACGTGCCTTGGTCAGAGCCTAAAAAACTGGAAATAAAACAAGTCTCAAAAGTCATTCTTTGGCTAGAAGTAAGAGACAGGTCACTGTCTCACAGACCCACCATAATGACTTTAGAAAAGTCCACTGGACATGGTTATCTGCATTCTTATATATGCCTTGGATGATTGGTGCAGTTTCTGATGGAATTCTGCTGCCAGACGGTCTTGGGAGGGGTCACAGAGGCTGCTCTTCTAGATGCATTGTTTGCAACCACCATCCCCTCAGCACACTCCATCATTGCCACAGCTGGAGAAGATAATGGAGGTACTAGGGGACAGACAGGATCAGGACCTTTTTGGGAACATGCTAACGCCCTGTGGGTTTGGGTGCATCTTGCTCGCCAGCCTCCTCCTGACACTTCTCAAATTGGGCATTGGTACCAGCAGACACCAACCGCAAACCACCCCTTCATGACTCGCACCTTCATGAATGTGACCTCATCCCCCACAAAGATGGTACATAGTCTTTGGGGAAGATTGTCATGCTGCAGGGTGGCACGGTGGACTCTGCACTGATTTTTAGTGCCATGTTCCACTAGGAGCTAATGCCTCTTATCCTGTTTGAATTGTACCACCTTGCCATTGGTTGAAAAAGTCATTAGCCTTAGACCCATGCAGCCAGTCCCATGTGATGTCATCTGAATGCTGAATCTCCTTAACAAATGACATAGGGGAATGGAGTGGGAGGGGCCACTAGGAGGGCGTAGGGGTCCCCAAATGCATTGCCCCTGTTGAATGCCTCTAGAGGTGGTGAGGGTGATCAACACAACTGGGAAATATTGCCTTCTTGGTGCTCCTCTTCCTTGGGCTCCCCATAAAGGTCCTAGTCCTAGTCCTTGTGGTCTTGGGGAATGGGATCGAGGAGCTATTATTATGGTATTGCTGAACACAGTACAAGTGATCAGAGAATTGCAAGTTCCCAGTCCATTTTTTACTTAATTGTGCTGAATTACAAACACAGAAATCCCAAACAGTAACTAAAGGAAAATACAAAGTTACAACTCATTAAAAAAGGAACAGAAAAAGAAACATGTCATAAATACAAATACATAATTAGTATTAACAGACAGAATAATAAAATGTAGTAAAATAAGGTGGATACTATAAAGAAAAGAGATAGTGCCAGCAAGAATTTCACTAGAGTATAGCTCATTTTAAACTGGGTCATATGAATAGGAGGGGGGGAAAATACACATTATTCTCATAGAAAAACTGCTAAATTCAGTTTGTCATTTAATCTGGCTGAACCTTGAGCATTTAGCTCAATGATCCACTGGGCTCTTTTCTGTAATAACATCCTATGAAAATCACCTACTCGTACTAAGGGCCAAACTCGTTCCAAACGTACAAACGTCAATACATCCGGATTACCTATATGTGCATCTCTGACATGGTAAATCAGTCTGGGGGATCCCTTTCCTGATAGTATCAAGTTGTAATCTTCTCTGAACCTATACATAGAGGGGTTATATGGTTTTTCAAGTGTAGAAGCGTTTACTCGGGCAAAATACCCCGTAAACTATTCATTTGGTTTTGCAGGTAATATTCCATGGAATAATTTACATTACAAATAGCAAATGTTGCTTTTTCCTTTCTAATCCCTGCTGTTTGTCCAAATATAACTTTTTAGTTACATGTGGAGTATCACCACAAAAGAAAGTGGGCAACAAACTGTGAGTCCAATTTAGTGTGGAACTGAGTTGGTCGACAGGGTAGGGGGTTACTCAGATACCGGGACAGGTGGTGGGGATGACGGCTGGTCGGTTCCCGGTTCTGTGCCCTGGACCCTCAGTGGCAGGGGTGGGGGCGATGATTATGGGGGAATGGTAACGTGACGCCACCTGTGGTACCTGGTAATAGGGTTACCAGTGCTGCGGCCGGCCGCTGAGGTGATGGGTATGCAGCTTTGGTAGTACAGCTTCCCACAGGTGGAGCTTTAAGTCATGGCAGCAGGGCAGATGAAGGGAGTCATAGTCCTCACCTCGATGATGCTGTAGAAGTCTTCCGGGCGGCGGATGGAAGAAGACCAGACACCAGATCAGCTCAAACAGTTCTTTACTTGCACCAGGTGGAAAAGATACACAGTACAGTCAGGGTTAACGGGGATTGTAGCCGCAGATCTTGGAAGATTTTTCAGAGTCTGGCAGTGGTGCTCTTAATATGGCGTTCCTGGTCTTGTTCCTCTCTCTTTCTGTGCTCCCCTGTACTAAGGTGGCCTACTGTATGAATGTTGGGGTGCAGGCTCTGTAGGGTCCTCCATATCCATGGCTACGGAGACACTACACCTTCTGTTTGGGGTGCAGTACCTCCCTGTGGCGCCTTGCCATAGGGACGCCACATTACCTCTTGCAAAAGTAAAAATTTGGGATCTGAAACATTTTTGTGAAAAAAAATAAAATTTTCAATATGACGACCTAATGCTATAAAATTCTGTGTAATACTTGAGGGTTCAGAATGCTCCCTATATCCCGAAATATAATCCTTCAGGAGTGTAGTTTACATATCAGATCACTTGAGGAAGGTTTCTACTGACCACATGTTGGGTACAAGTGCACTGTGCAACACATTTTATGGTCCCTTTTCTCATGCTATTCCTTGTAAAAGCAAAAATATTAAGTGTTAAAGCAATATTTTAGAGGGAATTACAAATTATGTTTTTTTTTGGTCTTTCCACATTGTATTAATTCCTGGGTAGCACCTGAAGGGTTGAAAAAATGTCCAGATTTGAAGAATATACAGTAGCACCCAAAAGTTTACATACCTCGTCAGATTTTTTTGCTATCTTGGCCTTTTTGCACAGAATATGAATTATAGCACAAAAATGTTTTTTTCCACTCATGGTTAGTGGTTGGGTGAAGCCATTTATTGTCAAACTACTGTGTTTTCTCTTTTTAAATCATAATGATAACCAAAAACATCCAAATGACCCTGATCAAAAGTTCAAATACCCTAGTTCTTAATACCATGTGTTGCCCCCTCTAACATCTATGACTGGTTGAAGTCTTTTGTGGTAGTTTTGGATGAGGCTCTTTATTTTCTCAGATGGAAAAGCAGCCCATTCATCTTGGCAAAAAAGCCTCCAGTTCCTGTAAATTCCTGGGCTTTCTTGCATGAACTGCGCACTTGAGTTCTCCCCAGAGTGCCTCAATGATATTGAGGTCAGGAGACTGAGATGGCCACTCCAGAACCTTCACTTTGTTCTGCTGTAGCCAATGACAGGTCAACTTGACCTGGTGTTTTAGATCATTGTTTTGTTGAAACATCCAAGTACATCACATGCACAGCTTCCTGGCTGTTGAGTCAAAATTTGCCTGCAGTATTTGCTGATAATGTGCTACATTCATCTTTCCTTCAACTTTGACCAAGTTTCCTGTGCCTATGTAGCCCACATATCCCCACATCATCAGTGATCCACAGCCACACTTTACAGTAGGAATGGTGTTCCTTTCATCATAGGCATTGTTGATCATTTCCAAATGTAATGTTTATGGTTAATGGCCATAAAGTTTGATTTTTGTTTCATAAGTCCAATAACCTTGTTCCTGAAGCTTGGAGGCTTGTCTCTGTGCTGTGTGGTGAATTATCTGCAGGATGCTTTGTGGCATTTGTGCAGTAATTGCTTTCTTTTGGCCACTCAGCCATGCAGCCCATTTTTCTTCAAGTGCCTCCTTATTGTGCATATTGAAACAGCCACTCCACTAGTTTTCAGTGAGTCCTGTATATCAGCTGATGTTATTTATATTTTTTTCTCTGCATCCCGAACAATTTTCTTGGCAGTTGTGGTCGGAATTTTTGTTTATCTACCTGATCGTGGTTTGGTTTTTACAAAGCCTCTGATTTTCCATTTGTTAATCACAGTTTGAGCACTGCTGACTGGCATTTCAATTCCTTGGATATCTTTTTGTATCCCTTTCCTATTTTATATGGTTCAACTGTCTGTAGATCCGTTGACAATTATTTTGCTTTTCCCATGACTCACAATCCAGAAACATCAGTGGCTGGATGAAAAACACAAGAGTCTGTCTGGAGCTCAGAAACTCACTCAGCTTTTATGCACACACACTGATTACAATCAAACAGGTCACAGGTGAGGATGTCACGTTTATTAGCCATTCCAAAACATTTGTGTCAACTTCTGATCATATTATCAGGCCAAAATCACCAGGGTATGTGGACTTTTAATCAGGATCGTATGGATATTTTGGTTATCATTATGATTTAAAAAGAGAAAACACAGTAGTTTGACAATAAATGGTTTCACTCAACCACTAACCATGAGTGGAAAAAAAGTTTTGTATTATAATTCATAAAAAAGCAAAAAATCTGCCGGGGTATGTAAACTTTTGAGCACAAATGTAATTGGTGTGGTTTTTAACATGGTATCAATTTAAGGGTTTTCCAATATATATGCCTCTCAAAGTCTATTTAAATTTGAACAGGTCCCTAAAGAAATACATTTTGTAATTTTTTTTTTTAAATGAGAATCTGCTTCTAAACATTAAACTTTTCTAACAGCTTAACAAATAAAATGACATTTAAAAAATGATGCAGATATAAAGTAGACAAGAGGGAAAGGTTATTACCGTATATACTCGCGTATAAGCCGAGTTTTTCAGCCCAAAAATTGGGCTGAAAAGTTACCCCCTCGGCTTATACGCGAGTCACTACACGGGCGCCCCCCCCCAGAGGTATACAGGCCCCCCATCAGTATACAGGCTCCCCCCATGGTCCGTAAACCTGTAAAGGAAGATGATTATACTTATCACTGTCCCGGTGCCGTCCCCGCTCTGCATCGCGATCCTCCATCTGCATCGCGCTCCTCCATCTTCCGGCTTCCTGTCAGCGCCGACAATGACGTCATTCGGCGCAGAACACAGGAAGTCGGAAGCCGGTGAATGAAGATGGAGGATCGCGATGCAGATGGAGGATCGCGATGCAGAGTGGGGACGGCAGCGGGACAGTGATAAGTATAATCATCTTCCTTTACAGGTTTACGGACCATGGGGGGGGCCTGTATACTTATCATGGTACATCGTTGGCTGATAGCTGGTGAGCTGTCACACAGGCAGACTCACCAGCTATCAGGACCAGCGAGAACGTTGGTAACCAGGGTAAACATCGGGTAACTAAGCACAGGGCTGCACTTAGTTACCTGATGTTTACCCTGGTTACCTGCCTCCCAGCGTGTACTGTACTGCGCTGGGAGGTCGTTGATTGTTGGTCTCCCTCTGTCACACACACACCGATTAAACAATAGTCCTGGCCATTCTTCCATGATCAACGATCAACGAACTTATTGTTGGTCGTTAATACGTGTCACACGCAACAATGTAATTTCGACATTGCTGCAACATCACAAAACCGGTGACATTGCAATGATATCATTAACTATATTGTTGTGTGTAGTGGGGCCTTAAGGGACTATTTTAAACCCTTGCTAAGCCTTTGCAGGTGTTTTGTGTTAATTATTCTAATTTTCTGAGATAATGACTTTTGGGTTTTCATTGACTGCAAGCCATAATCATCAACATTAACAGAACAAACTGTTGAAATAGATCACTCTGTAATCACTCTATATATTGTATGCGTTTCACTTTTTGTATTGAATTACTGAAATAAATTATCTTTATGATGATATTCTAATTTATTCAGAAGCACTTGTATATGTTGTAAGATAGATAGATAGATAGATAGATAGTAGGGAGTGACAACGTAAGCAGCTATGTATGTATACTGAAAATGTGTCTCTTAAAATAAAACTGCATTATATTTCAGCTCTACTGCACTGCTCATTCAATTCCACTGAATGAAAATCAATCCTTAATCTTTAACATGAGCAGTAACATTGAATCTACTGTATTTTGTATAATGAGGACATTTTTGATGTTCTCTCTACACTGATTACATTTGGCTGCGACCAGAGATTATCAGATCTGATTTGTTAGGTTGCAGGGTGTTGGACACCCACAGCTGTGATATTGATTATCTATCTAAAGATGATTAATATAATGTCAGTAATGGACAACCCCTTTAACGAACAACCATCACGAGGTGCAGCTTCTCTTCCTTATGATTGAGTAGACATAGAAGATGCTCCATAATCATATTGACATGGCTACAATCAATGGGAAGATTTTTACATTTGATTTTTATTCTATAAATACATATTTGGATGCTTACAGTATAATATAGTATTTGCTAAAGGAGCTGTATCAATTTCCTATCTTCAGGAGCACAATGCTCCCTTGCTTCCTGGCTTCCTGCTTGACATGGAACAGTGAGTGGCTGAAGATTGACAGTCCAAGCTGGTGGCATGGCTGAGCATCTGTCTCCAACTGTGCGCTTTCTTTTCTTGCAAAGGTAGCATCAGGGAAGTCTAGGGACAATGAGGATGGATGGATCCAGTGCAAGCTGTACAGCAAACAGATAATCCTGTGAAAACAAAGAATCTTAAAACAAGAAATATGTAAAATTGCTTGTTTTTTCCAATTGCTTTAAAATTTTACCCATTTTATATGATAAGAAAACCTTTCCTGTCCTGATATAATCTGATAAATGTGCCCCTGATTAATGGCCTTGCCTGACTGTACAGGGACAGTTTAAATATAGCACATGTCCTGGGCCAGGGAGGAAGTAAAAGAATATACAGATATCACAGAATGGGTTTGCAGCTGATTATTTTTGTAAGGCAAAACATGTTTTTAAACAGACAGGGGAATATTTATCCTTACAGAAAGCAACTGTCCTGCTTCCTCCTCCCCACCCTGGGATATGTGGTGTGATCAGACCATGTCCCTGTACAGTCAGACACAGCCATTACACAGTACACATATTGTCTATTTTTGACTGAGCTCCCATTATATATAATTTTTCCCTATTTCTCATTTCTTTAGTCTGGTAGACAAACAAGGACAACATTGTGAGATCCTAACACACACCTGATCATTGTTTTTAATCGCATCCATGGACATATAAATCCATTCAGCACTCACCATTCCATTAGGGCATAGTGTCAGGACCTGGCAGTGGAGGCTCCTTGAAGTGGATGCCAGGCTTATTCCTTAGTGGCTACTAACGAGACTAAGATCTCCGTTTTCATATCTAGCACAGGGCAGTTTCTGCATTATACACTTGCATTATACTCATGATCCTCTTTTCTCTAGTGCCACTTATTGATTTACAATTTTCATGAAAATAGTAGTGTCGCGGCAGATAACTATCTCTGTAAGTATATTATTTTCTGCCAGCACCTACGTTTTTGGTGATGCCAGTCTTACACTTATTTACATATTGTCTATTTTTGACTGAGCTCCCATTATATATAATTTTTCCCTATTTCTCATTTCTTTAGTCTGGTAGACACACAAGGACACCTTTGTGAGATCCTAACACACTCCTGATCATTGTTTTTAATCGCATCCATGGACATATAAATCCATTCACCACTCACCATTCTATTAGGGCGTAGTGTCAGGACCTGGCAGTGGAGGCTCCTTGAAGTGGATGCCAGGCTTATTCCTTAGTGGCTACTAACGAGACTAAAATCTCCGTTTTCATATCTAGCACAGGGCAGTTTCTGCCGCGTCATACCGATAGCCCCGCCCCTTTCATGACGTGGCCGCCCTGAAAACACAGGGTGAAGGCCACAGGGGGCGGGCATCATGATTTCGTGGGCGGAGGCAGAAGCACACAGCCCCGCCCATGGAGGGATATTGAGAGATCATGAAGAAGCACGTAACTATGCAACTATATTTGTACTGTAATAACTTAGTTTATGCCACAATTAGGGATACTTATAACAGAGGGGTGCAGGCACCCTTCTATAGAGATACGGGGGGGGGGAGGTTGGGGAACATGCACGGAGCTCGGAGGAGCCCGTGGCATGGGGGCATTGTAGGTGTAGCCCACCTGAGTTGGCGTCCGGTCTCTAGGGGGGACTAAGCCCCCCCTAGAGACCTCAACCATTCTTTTATTTATTAAATTACAATCTTTAGAAAAGAAAGAACAGTTTGCTCATGCCGGCAATAGCCGGCATCAGCAAACTATGCAGTTGCCGGATTGCTCAGGATTACACATCCTGAGCCATCCGGTTACTGCAGTGCGGTATTCTGCACACATTTTTGTAAAAAAATGTGTGTGACCAGTATTGCGTTCACCGCATCCAGATCTGGATGCGGTGAATGCAATTCACGTTTTAAATGTGACCCCAGCCTATCTCAGCACAAGATATGTGGTATGATCAGACCTGTACAGTCAGACACATCCATTACACAGTACATAGCAGGGACACATATATACGATTATCTCAGCACAGGAGCTGTGGTATTATCAAACCATGTCCCTGTGCAGTCAGACACAGCCATTACACAGTACATAGCAGGGACACATATATACGATTATCTCAGCAGAGGAGCTGTGGTATTATCAAACTATGTCCCTGTGCAGTCAGACACAGCCATTACACGGTGCATAGCAGGGACAGATACTGTATATAAGATTATCTCAGCACAGGAATATTTTTTTTAATACAGAAAATTGTAAAACCTAATTTTATTCCAAGAGCTATTGACTAAAGTGTACTTTGTTCATGGGACACCATATGTAAGTATTTTTTTTTTAATTTAAACTCATATTATTGACCTGACCTTTTTAAGGTTATTAAAGTGAATCTTTGTCACAATGACTACGGGTAGAGAGGTAATCTGGGCGTCTAATCAGCCCCTCAAGCTAGGGAACCCTGAACTATTCCTATCTAAGGGGTCCTGATGGTTGGGAGGCCTTATTCCTTTCTTGGTCCTGCTCCTGTTAAGCCTTGAACTACCCCTCCCCTGAAACAAATAAACACAGAAAAAGGAAAATCAAACTCAGTCAAAAAACACACACAAACACAAAGGTAAAGACAATAAAAGTAGCAGAAAGAAAAACAAGAGTAGGAAGGAAACTGCAGGACATCAGGGAAGAAATACAACAACCGCTCCAGGTATATAGCAGAAATTTCTCCAGAAAGTCTGAGACACCACTACTAACAGACCAACATAGAGTAAACTATAGCTAGCATGGATAAATGGATTCATCCAGCATAAAAATGAGGGGAGTGACTGCGATAAGTCTCCCCACAACATGTGATAAGAGGAGCAAGCAGACCAGTAGAGATTAACTCTTGCTGACCTGCGTACAAAACAGCGCACAGCCAGTCATTGCCCAAGTTTGCCTATTTTGATTACAGACACCAGAGAAACCATTCAGAGTGTCTGAATCTGCAACGTAGAAATATGAGACAAAAATGTGGATAGGGTCTTATCTCTTAGCAGAGAGGGGCTAATGCCCTATGAAAATTGCTCACCTGGTCTGGTTGTGTAAACCCACAACAAGTATATGCGCTCGTACAGCTGCTGCTGGATCCACCCCTCCACGTGCACCGTGGCAAATAACTGGAAAACAGGAAGAAGTGTCGGAGATCCATGCTGCTGGAAGAAAAACCAGGATCTGAGAAGTCTGGTGCAATGATGTCTTTATTCCGACGCGTTTTGGAGCAGCCTCTGCTTCCTCTTAAGGGATTATCCCTGAAGAAGGAGCAGAGGCTGCTCCGAAATGTGTCGGAATAAAGACATCATTGCACCAGACTTCTCATGTCCTGGTTTTCCTTCCAGGTTCACCGACACTTCGTCCTGTTTTCCAGAATCTGCAACTTGAACACAACCCTACGCCACTATGACAGTCGGCAAACTTTGTGTAAACTTCCACCAATTTTTTCAAGTTAAATTGGACCACCCAAGTAATAGTGACTACATGTTAGAATACAGGATGTTAATGTATTTATTTTTTTTTTACTTCAAATATTACCAATTAAAGTATCTTTCATCTAAATAGCTAATTAGTTCCAAGTGAGTGTTATCAGAAAGGTGTTCCTTGGGGGGCAAATACTCCTGTAGTACATTGCCTAACCATAAGCAGACAGCAACACTAAAACCAAGGAAGAAAAAACTCCCACCATAGTTTGAAGCAAATTTCTCAGTGTGCAAGATGTAATCATACATCCCTTACCTTTATAGCTATCCTATATCATGAGTCAATGTATGGACAAGGTGAGTGAAGCTAAGGGTAGCTGTGTCATATTATATAAACTTTTTTCTTCCTTTCATATCATAGTATGCTCTGCTGTGTTGTCCTTCCCCCCATTATGTCTGTTGTTCTTAACTTGTAAAGCTACTCAGTGATTTTAGAGCAGGCTGTCATTGTAAATCACACATGAACAGTCCAGAAAATAGCCGACCTTTGGGCGGCCTCACACTTGCGCTCCCCGCCGCTGCATATTGCAGCGGGGAAGCGCTAGCTGAGCGCAGACACTGCACTTTCCTATGTTTAACATGGGGATGCACAGTGCTTGTGCTCAGGTGCGCAATCGTTGCCCGCCATGTGTGATTTGTACGCATGCGGATGGTTATGTACCAATCACACATTCTCGGCCGCACCATGAACGCGACATGTTGCGTTCATGGTGCGGATGAGAATGTGTGATTTGTATGCAAGCATCCACATGTGTACAAATCACATACGGAAGTCTATCAGTGTGCACGGCTTTGCGCAGCCGAGCGCATCACTGTGCGTCCCCATGTTAAACATAGGGATGCTTAGTGTCTGTGCTTGGCTTGCGCTTCCCCACTACAATACACAGCGGCGGGGAAACGCACGTCTGAAGGGACCCAAAGGCAGATTACACCCATGTGAGACGTAATGACAATCTTGACCTCAAAACAGAGTAATTACTTGATGTAGTATGAGAATTATACATCTCTATGTACAAGCAATATGGGTTAAGGGAATTATAAAGAGCTGATAGAATGGTTTGTAATGGAACACAGGTAAACTCAGCTGCGCTGACCCCCCCAAACATACCAACCCATGCTGGAAATTAGGCCAAGAACTGTGAGCTCTATTAAAAGATTTCACACAATGAAAAACCTGTTCTTAGCTACAGTTTTATCTCCTTCGTAGCATAATTGGTCAGCATAATACATGGAGAAGAAATACATGGCTCGATTAATAACTCTCTGATAACAGCCCCTGGACTTATCGAAAAAAAAAC
Source organism: Allobates femoralis (assembly GCA_033576535.1). Lineage (NCBI taxonomy): Eukaryota > Metazoa > Chordata > Amphibia > Anura > Aromobatidae > Allobates > Allobates femoralis. The sequence goes on from JARQOC010000002.1 coordinate 547,586,117, forward strand.
TATTAGTTGCAAAATAATTTGATTGCTAATATCTCTACAATGGGGAGGCAAAATGAAAAAAATAATTCATTATTTATTCATATCTGCAGCCAAAATTGTTTGTCCAGTTCAATGTGAAAAATTTGGAAAAGGTCCCCTTTAAAAATCTCTAGTAACTAGTAATAACGTAGAGAAAATATTGGATTCCAACTGTTAGAAAGCTAATCTTAACATTTATGTTTTGCGGTTACATTTTTTTCTTAGTTACTTTGATTGAATTTTATGAACCCAGCACTTAATTTATTTTTCTCACTAAAAAATTGTATGTTCAAAAATGCAAATGCGCAATATGTCTCTTAATATAAATGAGTTTACCTTTAGGAAATTGTTGATAACTTTGAAAATATTATCTGGTGTATTTCAGTTTGAAAATTCTAATTTAAAATCTAAATCTATATAAGGAACATCTTCATCTCCATAATCAATCTACAAAGGTTTTAGGATACATTCACACTGTGCATTTTTGGTACGTTTTTGATGCATGTGTTTTTGCAGTGAAATACAGCGCCCCAGAGCATCCCAACAAATTCAATGGGTTTTAAGATTTGTAATTCAGACCCAACATTTTGTGAGGATCGGTTTTTCGGCTCAAAGATGGATCCTCACAAAGAATGAGCATGTTAATTTTGCTTGTGTTTTTCAAATCCACTTTTTCCATTGACTCCATTGTCTATGCGCTAAACAAAATGCATGCATCAAAAATGCATTAAATACGCACTGTGTGAATTGGTGTTGCTTTTTTTTAAAAAAATTGGATCCGTTTTGCAGCAGAATAGTGGATCCTTAACTCCTTAATAGTCCAGCCTATTTTAACCCTAATGACCTGTCCATTTTTTGCAATTCTGACTAGTGTCCATTTATGAGGTAATAACTTTGGAACGCGTCAACGGATCTTGGAGAGTTTTTTCGTGACATATTGGGCTTCATGTTAGTGGTAAATTTAGGTCGTTAATTTTTGCATTTATTTGTCAAAAAATCTGAAATTTGGCGAAACCTTTGAAAATTTTGGAATTTTCAAATTTTAAATTTTTATTCTGTTAAACCAGAGAGTTACGTGACACAAAATAGTTCATAAATAACATTTCCCACATGTCTACTTTAAATCAGCACAATTTTGGAAACAGAATTTTTTTTTGTTAGGTAGTTAGAAGTGTTCAAAATTCATCAGCAATTTTTCATTTTTCCAGCAAAATTTACAAAATCATTTTTTAATGACCACTTCATATTTGAAGTCCCTTTGAGGGTCCTACATGACAAAAAACACCAAAAAGTGACACCATTCCAAAAATTGCACCCCTCAAGCTACTCAACAATACATTCAAGAAGATTATTAACCATTCAGGTGCTTCACAGGAAGTAAAGTCACATGGAAGGAAAAGAATGGACATTTTAATTTTTCGAACAAAAATGTTTTTTAACCTCAATTTTTTCATTTTCATATGGGCAACAGGATAAAATGGATCCTAAAATTTGTTGGGCAATATCTCCTGAGTACACCAATACCTCATACAGTTGTGGCCAAAAGTATTGACACCTCTGCCATTCTGTCAGATAATACTCAGTTTCTTCCTGAAAATGATTGCAATCACAAATTCTTTGGTATTATTATCTTCATTTAATTTGTCTTCAATGAAAAAACACAAAAAGAATTGTCCTAAAGGCAAATTGGATATAATTCCACACCAAACATAAAAAAGGGGGTGGACAAAAGTATTGGTACTGTTAGAAAAATCATGTGATGCTTCTCTCATTTGTGTAATTAACAGCACCTGTAACTTACCTGTGCCACCTAACAGGTGTTGGCAATAACTATATCACACTTGCAGCGAGTTGACATGGATTAAAGATGACTCAACTTCTGTCCTGTGTCCTTGTGTGAGCATGGAGAAAAGAAAGAAGACCAAAGAACTGTCTGAGGACTTGAGAAACCATATTGTGAGGAAGCATGAGCAATCTCAAGGCTACAAGTCCATCTCCAAAGACCTGAATGTTCCTGTGTCTACCGTGCGCAGTGTCATCAAGACGTTTAAAGCCCATGGCACTGTGGCTAACCTTCCTAGATGTGGACAGAAAAGAAGTATTGACGAGAGATTTCAATGCAAGATTGTGCGGATGGTGGATAAAGTACCTCGACTAACATCCAAACAAGTTCAAGCTGCCCTGCAGTCTGAGGGTACAACAGTGTCAACCCGAACTATCCGTCGGCGTCTGAATGAAAAGGGACTGTATGGTAGGATACCCAGAAAGACCCCACTTCTTACCCCGAGACATAAAAAAGCCAGGCTGGAGTTTGCCAAAACTTACCTGAGAAAGCCTACAACGTTTTGAAAGAATGTTCTCTGGTCAGATGAGACAAAAGTAGAGCTTTTTGGGCAAAGGCATCAACATAGAGTTTACAGGAGAAAAAAAGAGGCATTCAAAGAAAAGAACATGGTCCCTACAGTCAAACATGGCGGAGGTTCCCTGATGTTTTGAGGTTGCTTTGCTGCCTCTAGCACTGGATTGCTTGACCGTGTGCATGGCATTATGAAGTCTGAAGACTACCAACAAATGGTTTGAGAGAAAGCACTGGAGACTTCTAAGGTGGCCAGCAATGACTCCAGACCTGAATCCCATAGAACACCTGTGGAGAGATCTAAAAATGGCAGTTTGGAGAAGGCACCCTTCAAATATAAGGGACCTGAAGCAGTTTGCCAAAGAAGAATGGTCTAAAATTCCAGCAGAGCATTGATGGTTACCGGAAGCGGTTGATCACAGTTATTTTGGCTAAAGGTTGTGCAACCAAGTATTAGACTGAAGGTGCCAATACTTTTGTCTGGCCCATTTTCGGAGTTTTGTGTTAAATGATCAATGTTTTGCTTTTTGCTTCATTCTCTTTTGTGTTTTTTCATTGAAGACAAATTAAATGAAGATAATAATACCAAAGAATTTGTGATTGAAATCATTTTCAGGTAGAAACTGAGTATTATCTGACAGAATTGTAGGGGTGTCAATACTTTTGGCCACATCTCTATGTTGTCATAAACCACTGTTTGGGCGCACCGCAGGGCACAGAAGGGAAGGAGCGTAATTTGACTTTTTTAATAAAAAATTAGCTCCAAACGTTAGTGGACCCCAGTTGTGAATGGAGAACCCCTGTGTGTCTAAACATTAGAGCTCCCCCAGCAAGTTACCCTATTTTGGAAACTAGACCCCCCCAAGGAACTTATATAGATAAATAGTGAGCACTTTGAATCCCCAGGTGCTTCACAAATTGATCTGTAAACATGAAAAAGTACTTTTTTTCACAAAAACTTTCTTTTAGCCTCAATTTTTTAATTTTTACATGGGCAACAGGATAAAATGGATCTTAAAATGTTTTGGGCAATTTCTCCTGAGTACAGAGATACCTCAATGTGGTCATAAACCACTGTTTGGGCACACGGCAGGGCTCAGAAAGAAAGGAGCATAATTTGACTTTTTGAATGGAAAATTAGCTCGAATCATTAGAGGACACCATGATGCGCATGGAGAGCCCAGTGTGCCTAAGCATTGGAGCTCCCCACAAGTGACTCCATTTTGGAAACTAGACGCCCAAAAGGAACTTATCTACAGGCATAGTGAGCACTTTGAACCCCCAGGTGCTTCACCCAGCTGATCCGTAAACATGAAAATGTACTTTTTGTTTCACAAAAATTTTCTTTTAGACTCAATTTTTTCATTTTCACATGGGCAACAGGATAAAATGGACCCTAAAATTTGTTGAGCAATTTTTTCTGCGTATACTGATACCTTATATGTGGTCATAAATCACTGTCTGTGCCCATGGCAGGGCTCAGAAGGGAAGGAACGCAATTTGACTTTTTGATTGGAAAATTTGCTCCAATCGCTAGCGGACACCATTTCGCGTATAGAGAGCCCATGTTTGCCCAAGCATTAAAGCTCCCCCACAAGTGACCACATTTTGGAAATCAGGCCCCCAAGGAACTTATCTAGATGCATAGTGAGCACTTTGAACTCCCAGGTGCTTCACAAATTGATCCGTAAACATGAAAAAGTACTTTTTTTCACAAATATTTTCTTTTAGTCTCAATTTTTTCATTTTCACATGGGTAACAGGATAAAATGGATCCTAAAATTTGTTGGGCAATTTCTCCTGAATACATCGATACCTCATATGTGGCAGAAACTCACTGTTTGGGTGCACAGCTGGGCTCTGCAAGGACAGATTTTGATGGCATTGTCTGTGGGTGTCATGTCCTGTTTGGATAACCCCTGATGTGCCTAAAGAGTGCAAACCCCCAAGTGAACACATTTTGAGTTCACTGCCACAGGGAGCCCTGGTGAATTAGCGAGTGACAAACCCCACTCCCCTGTGGCAGTTTCTGACTGCCACGGGTGACGTCACTCCCTGCAGTCAATGTGTTCCGCTTCCGTCCACGTATGAGGCTGTGGATTTCAGCTTACAGCTAACCTCGTCCACTTCGCAGTAAATAAGACTGAAGAGGTTCTGTAGTCTGAATTTATTGTGATGAAGTGAACTTGATTGGTAAAAACTATAACAGAAGTACAGAATAAACGAAGTCAGTACTGGGTGCATTAACCTTCGTCAGGCTGCATAATTTTACAACGTTAACAGGCTGCAGAGGTACAATTGTACCTTCATATATACCTTCACTGTGGGAAGACTTTCTATTCTGGACCAAAACTGCAGAGATGTCATGAAATTTCAGCCCTCTTCGGCTTTTCGAAAAAAAGTTATTGCAATTTTAAAAACGGAATAGTTACCATTGCACCTACTCAGCTGGACGAAGGTTAAACAAACTGACACTGACATAGTTATAACACAGGTTACAGTCAACATGAATAACTGGGGTAAGGGTCACTGCAGCAAGATCTATTCTAATACAGAGTGCATCTATCTGCAATACAGTGCAAAAGGCATTAACTGAGTGGTGTATCTCAGCACAATACACTTCACTTTAAAGAATTCTATACAGAAATACCTTTTATCTAGGTACAATTCAAACGAGCTAACATGGAGAATTACATGGTAAAGCATTTCTCCTATCTCACAGTTCTTTCTGAAACAGTGACTGGATCATAACTTGCTAACACAGATTCTATACAAAACATGTATTGGAATTTTCTCTTACCGAGATCATCTCACGACAGGTGAAGAGATTTGTACATAGAAGGGAAGGAGCTAGGATTCATGTCTCCTCAGGATGCCTGGAGCTCGGAAAAATGGCTGCCGTCTCCTTCATAACAGAGGAGTAGGGGCGTTCCCTTCTATATGACTCATTTTGTTAAAGGAGACATTCTTCTTAAGTATGGGGAAACATAATACATAGGTATCTAGTGACCTCTATGGGTCGTAACTGGTATAACACAATTAATACCATTAGCTGCACTCAAATGGCAGAACACTCCCCACTTGGCATCAACAGATGCCATTATTTGGGTCTATTGGGGAAAACAACAACACAAGGTCGGTTACAGGCCTGGGCGGCACGGTGGCTCAAGTGGTTAGCACTGCAACCCTTGCAGCACTGGGGTCCTGAGGTCCTGGGTTCAATTCCCACCAAGGACACTTGGGACAACATCTGCAAGGAGTTTGTATGTTCTCTCCGTGTTTGTGTGGGTTTCCTCCGGCACTCTGGTTTCCTCCCACATTGGGAAGACATACTGATAGGATGTTTACATTGTGAGCTCTAAGAGAGACAGCATTACTGATGTATGTAAAATGCTATGGAATTAATAGTGCTATATAAATGAATAAATATTATATATTATTATATAGGAACAGCTTGATCTCCCTGAGCTTGCACACTCTGACCTCCACTTTGCTCACTCTCCCGTCCTTGCTGGGGAAAGGCTTGGTGACTAAGCCAAGTGGCCACTCGTTTCGATGTGCTTGACTGTCTTTCAGGAGTACAGCGTCACCAGATTCGATGTTTGGATGGTCTTCCTGCCACTTTGTCCTGGTTTGTAGAGTGGAGAGATACTGCCTTTTCCATCTGTCCCAGAAGACATTGACCACACTTTGTATTTGCCTCCATTGTCATCTGTAGAGGTCTTTGGCGTTGAATTTTCCGGGTGGGGCACTTGGAAAACAAGTCTTCTGCGTGAGTAACATCGCAGGAGTAAGGACTGTTGGGCAGAATTACTGGAAAGTGTTGTCAGCGGCCTACAATTCATGATAGCTGAGACCTTGGCCAAGAACGTAGTCAAACTCTCGTTTGTGAGTCTGATGATTGCTTGCAAGAAGATAAAGTCTAGTATTTTGCGTGCTATCCCTATCATTCTTTCTCACACACCTCCCATGTGCGAAGAATGTGGTGGATTGAAAGTCCAGGTGCATCCTTGCTCACCTAGGTACCTTTCCACACTAATGACATCTACATTGGAAGGGATTTGGAGTTCTCTTGCCGCTCCAACAAAATTCGTGCCTCGGTCAGACCGAATATGCTTCAGAGGGCCTCTGATTGCGATGAAGCGCCGAAGTGCATTTATGAAGCTTGACGTGTCCATAGATTCGATCACTTCAAGATGAACAGCTCTAATAGACAGACAAGTAAATAGATGCACTCTGTAAATAGAACTGCCCAACACTTTGCTTCAGCATGGACCTTCCTCATACTTCGTGTAGTCACAGACTAAGGACCGAACACGTCTAGTCCGACATTGGTGAAGGGAGGGTCAGTACTAAGTCTGTCGAGTGGAAGATTCGCCATCTTAGGATTCTGAAACCTGCCACAGAGTTTGCGACACGCAACACAGTTGAAGATGAGTTTGCTCACGCTTCTCTTTGCTCCAATTATCCATAGTCCAGCTGTCCGTAGATTCCCTTCAGTAAACCAACGGCCTTGGTGTCTCACTAAGCTATGATGATGCTGAATGAGCAGGGTTGTGATGTGATCACGTCCAGGAATTATTACTGGGTGCTTCTCTGAAACTCCCACCTCAGCTTCTTGAAGACGGCCACCAATTCTCCGCAGCCCATCTTGGTCAACCACCGGGTCGAGCTTCTTCAGCACACTGTCTCTAGGATTCGGTTGTCCCTTGTTGAGGTTGTCTATTTCTCTGCTGAAGGTTTCTCTTTGGACAACACAAAGTATTGTAACCTTGACTCTTTCTAGGTTAGGAGTGGTAAATGCATGCTTGCAGAGATGCCAACCTTTACAAGGTCTCTGACTTGAGGGTAGTGCAGACTTGTAGGACTGAACTACATGAAGCAGACAAGCGATGGCTAGAATAAGTGACTTCCAGGTTGAGAACCTGCTAAACCGATGAGAGTCAAAGTGATGGTTTGAAATCGCTGTATGTAGAGTACACACTTAAGGACGGAGCTCTTCGTCGGTATCTGGATCCACTAGTTGGAATGTTTCAGGACTACTGATGCAAGGAGTTGATCGGCCTGGACCTGACAGCAAGACATCATTCAACGAGATGTCTTCGCATTTGGCACTTGAGTCAAATGCCACTCTTATCTGACCTGGCTTCTTAGAATGGTGTACTCCGAACAGGGCCAGCGTCAGCACCCGGCGTACCCGGGCAAGTGCCGGGGCCCGACGGCTTGGAGGGGGCCCACCGGGCCCCTGAGGGCTAGGGTCACACTTGTGTTGTGACCCTAGCCTGACGCAAGTATTGTCTGCTGCAGCGCAGAGCGTTTAACGCTATGCGCTGCCAGCAACTGAGCCCATAGAAACCCGCAGTTTACATTGACAACCAGTGGTTGTCACGGTAAACGTCGGGTTTCTATGGGCTGCCTCCAGCGCATAGCAGCGTTGCAACATACAATACTTGCATAAGGCTAGGGTCACAATGCAAGTGTGACCCTTGCCTCAGGGGCCCCTGAGCACTGCCCCCACAGCCAGAGCCATATCCAGGGGGCAGCTGGGGGGTCATTTTCAGGCTCCTGCAGGCTGCAGCACCGGAGGTCTCCCTCCTCCCCCCTCCACGGGAGCCGACAGAGCTGCACACACTCTGTGCTTACAGGACCTGCGATGATGTCACATGGAGGGGAGGAGTCAGGGGTCTCATGATCAGCTCCTCAGTGTATCCAGGACTCTGCCATGCTGGCCATCAATGATGCTCAAATAAGGTGAAGTTTGTGTGTGGTCAGGAGGCATTTACAGTGTGAATGTAGCAGAGGTGAGTGTGTACTAGGTGTATGGCAATTAGGTGAAGGTTATGTGTGGGGTCAGGAGGGATTTACAGTGTGAATGTAGCAGAGGCGAGTGTGTACTAGGTGTATGGAGCAGAGCCGTGTGTGTACGAGGTGTACGGAGCAGAGCCGTGTGTGTACGAGGTGTACGGAGCAGAGCCGTGTGTGTACGAGGTGTACGGAGCAGAGCCGTGTGTGTACGAGGTGTACGGAGCAGAGCCATGTGTGTACGAGGTGTACGAATCAGAGCCGTGTGTGTACGAGGTGTACGGAGCAGAGCCGTGTGTGTACGAGGTGTACGGAGCAGAGCCGTGTGTGTACGAGGTGTACGGAGCAGAGCCCTGTGTGTACGAGGTGTACGGAGCAGAGCCGTGTGTGTACGAGGTGTACGGAGCAGAGCCGTGTGTGTACGAGGTGTACGGAGCAGAGCCGTGTGTGTACGAGGTGTACGGAGCAGAGCCGTGTGTGTACGAGGTGTACGGAGCAGAGCCGTGTGTGTACGAGGTGTACGGAGCAGAGCCATGTGTGTACGAGGTGTACGAATCAGAGCCGTGTGTGTACGAGGTGTACGGAGCAGAGCCGTGTGTGTACGAGGTGTACGGAGCAGAGCCGTGTGTGTACGAGGTGTACGGAGCAGAGCCCTGTGTGTACGAGGTGTACGGAGCAGAGCCCTGTGTGTACGAGGTGTACGGAGCAGAGCCGTGTGTGTACGAGGTGTACGGAGCAGAGCCCTGTGTGTACGAGGTGTATGGAGCAGAGCCGCGTGTGTATGAGGTGTACGTAGCAGAGCCGCGTGTGTACGAAGTGTACGGAGCAGAGCCGCGTGTGTACGAGGTATGTGTACCAGTGGTAGCCCCCCGCGGATTTCGTTCCTATAGTCTCAGCCACCTTTGCCAGCAGCATTCTTCTCCATAGTCTCTTCTGCTGCTGTCTGCATTCTGCAGCTCAGCATGGAGGGCACGATGTCATCACTGTACTGATATGTGCAGAGCGACCGGAGGAGACCGGAGCAGCGAGAAGAAAGGTGAGGAGAAGAGAGATCTGGACGGCCAGACACTCCGCTTGGCTGCGGTGCCACCATATGGCAGTGCGGCTCCATTGAGCTGCTTGCATTATTTGTGTGCTTCAGGATGCTTGTGTATATACCAAGCATCCTCAGACGCACAAAAATGCAACATTTTGCATTTGAAGGGTATTTTTAAAAGGCGCAAGGGAATGCAATCGCATTTTAGCCCGCTCCTAACAACGTGTAATATACTCACTGTCAGAAACAGCTCTTGCTGGATTCGGCAGTCACTGTTCCTGTAAGGCTGCCTTCACATAGGAGTTTTTTTTAAAATGTGGCAGTTGCGGTAAAAAAAACCTGCATCTGCCGCATTTTCCGTCTAGCGGCTGCACTTGCTGCACGTTTGCGGCAAGCCCCATGCATTGTCTATGGGGCTTGCGGTAAGTGTGCGGCAATATATATATATATATATATATATATATATAGAGTCCGCGATATGTACTTAAAGGGGGCCCACTGAGACCTTTTCGCCCGGGGCCCACAGAAACCTGGAGCCGGCCCTGACTCCGAAGATGGGTAAGTACCAACACTCCTCTGAATGTCGAAGTGCAGGTGCTATCTCTGCGTGTTTGTTCTGGAATATCTTCGCCATGAAGGTAAAGAAATGTTCCTTCGTCTCAGGTGACTTCTGAAGCTTGTGTCTGAGGGAGATGAATCGACTATAGACCAGTTCCCTGTTGTTGGGTAGGCGTCTTCTATGGTAGTGGTGTGACCCAACTATTCGACTTGTCTTTGGCTATTTCTCTATCCATAATGTCCAAGAACATCCAGTCTTCTATTGACATCGCTGCCTTGTTGTCTTCCTTTGTACTGCGGAAGACCATACATCCTATGTGGTCTTGTTCACCTTCACAGGCGTGGTCTTTGTTGGGAGGAACTGAGAAAGGGCTAGTCAGGAGAGTGCTGTCCGGTAACTCCTTTACCAGCAGACTATTCTGACATGACTGGAAGAGAGATGGACGTCCATTTTCTAGTGTGCTGGTGAGCATGCTGTTGACTGAGGCTGACTTGTGTGTTCCTCCTAGACAGACTTCTCCTACTATGACCCATCCAAGGTCTAGTCTCTGTGCAAATGGAGCATTCTGGAAGCCATTGATATGCTCCCTAGTCTTGTGTGCTCGAAGTATATCTCTTCACAGTAGTAAAGCTATTGGAGCTTCTGGGTCCAATTCAGGTATCAGATGAGCTATACGCTTCAAGTGGGGGTGATGTGTTGCTACTTCCCGTGAAGGTATCTCAGACCTGTTGTCGGGAATCTGGTTGCACTCCAGGATAGTCGGTAGCGATAGGCAGGTCTGGCCATCTATGGACTCCACTTTGTACCTGGTTGCCTTTCTCCCCGCCGTCTCAACGGTACCTGAACACGTCCTCAAGGAGTAGGGAGAATGGGAGCCTCCGATGCTGAAGTTGTCAAAGAAGATGAACTTCGCTAGAGACCTGTTGCTCTGGTCATCCAGGATTGCATATATCTTCATTGCTTTGTCTCTGCAGCCTGCTGAATAGACTTGGACATGGCAGATTTTTGAACAAGACCTTCCTCCTATGAGTCCTTTACAGATCTCCGTACACTGAGAGGTGACCACTGGGGTGTCTTTAATAGTGTTTTCCTGTTTCCCATCGTGCTCCTCTGGCTGTGACAACACTTGAGAGGGTGGTCCAGGGTGCAAGGCTGTATTGTGATCCGTGCTGCTGCAGTCTGCACATTTCACGCTAGCTTCACAGTTCCTGGCGAGGTGAGAGGTTGTGGCACAGCATTTGAAGCAGATGTTGTTTTCCTTGAGGAAACCATTGCGATCCTCTAAAGACTTCTCCCTGAAGACTCTGCATTTTAGTAGAGGATGTGGTTTCCTGTGTAGGGGACACAGCTTGCTGACATCCTGAGGTTTGATCTCTCTTGCAGGAGGCTTACTCGTATTTTGAGGAGGACCTGTAGAAACAATATTAGTTTTGTGGATTACCACGGGTGTCTTACCAGGTTTGACACCGGAGGCAGTGGAACATGACATAGTGAAATCGAAACTTGGGTCATTTCTGATTTTAGCTTTTTGGGTTACGAAATCTACAAATACAGTGAAAGGGGAAAAAGGCACATTATGAATTTGCTTGTACCGTGAACCATGTGTGACCCACTTTTCTTGTAGACTGTAAAGAAGTTTTTGCACTGTCGGATTGACACCCTGGCAGTGTCCAAGAATGCCAATCCGGGCAAATCTCCTTCCTCTTGCGCAACCTGCAACTCTATTAACAAGTCACTCAACTCTCTGAGCTTTTGATAACCTTTAGGCCCTATCTTAGGGAAATCGTCAATTCTTTTATATAAAGCATTCTCTATGACTTCAATGGACCCATATAATTCATCAAGTCTTTTCCACACTTCATGAAGACCTGTGTGTGGATGCTTTATATTAATGTCTCTAAGTCTTTTGGTATGTTCCACTGACTCGCTCCCAAGCCACTTTACTAGGAGATCTAACTCCTCGTTACAGGATAAGTCCAGACCCTGAATGGCGTTCTGGAACGAGGATCGCCATGACCTATAGTTCTCGGCTTTATCAGTGAACTTTGCGAGTTCTTGTGTAACCAGTTCTCAGCGAGCAAAGAACTTTGCAAAGTCTATGGTGACTTGGTCAGTGTTAGTACGAGCTGATGTGTTATAGTCACGTCTAGTGTGTGGTGCATCACCATACCTGTTGGATGTTTCTGGTTTCAGAGAGTCTGTATAGTACCTCCCTGGAGGAGGTGTCTCTTTAAGGCAGGACGGGAGCTGTATCTTTTGCTCTGTGGGGCTGTAGCTGTGGATGACATCTCCGTGCAGGGCATCTTCTCGTTTGAAGTAGCGTAGTTCAGGTTTGTATTGTAGGCTGGTTGATGGGGCGCATCGGGGCTGTCCTTTATTTCGGAATGCAGATGGACGTACTCTGCAACACGCTGTGCTGGATCCTGTTGGTCTACTTCTGATCCGAGAACGTTGCTGCGTCTCTCATTACTGGGGTTCTCCGCAGCTTCAAGGTTCTCTGCTTTAGCTATTGCAGCTGCTGTCTCTTTGTCTGTAGAAAGTTTTTCTAGAGATGCCACCAGACACGCACTCTCTGCCTCTTGGTCTTCTTGCAAGCGAACCTTTGCTGCTTCATGCTCTGCTTGTCTCAGCTTTAGTTGTGTCTCTTGTGCAGCGAAGGAGGACCTCACTTTGGCCGCCTCAGCTTCAGCATGAGCAACAGCAGCAAGCTCTGCTATTGATGGCTTGCTACAGCCTGCTCGTGACCTTGTTTTGAGTGAGGATGTGTTGCTTCGAGATAATGTGCTTAGCTGAACTGCTGAGTACTTGGCGGGAAACTGAGTCTATGTGCGGATGGGCTTCAGCGTGGCGGGAATGGTGCTGCGCTTTCTGGCGGACTGTGCTTCTTGTATGGACCTGAGTCTTTAGATAAATCGGTTTGGTGTGGCAGGAATTGTGCTGTACTTGCTGGGAGGTTGCTGTAATACCCATGTGTGGTGCAGCGTGAGCGTTAGCAGTCCCGTATAACCAACTCCTGCAGCCAGAGTCCGTTTTACTGGATCGGCTGGTCGGTACCCCCTTCAGTGACTCGTTTTTGCTGAGAGAGCTCGTTTTTACTGGGCGGCGCTCCTGCTACTTGCGACTATATGGTTGCTGCGATACTCGTGTGCAGTGCAGCGTGAGTGTTAGTGGTCCCGTACAACCACCTCCTGTGGCAAGAGCTCGTTTTTACTGTTCCGCTTCCATCCACGTATAAGGCTGTGGATTTCCGCTTACAGCTAACCCTCGTCCACTTCGCAGTAAATAAGACTGAAGAGGTTCTGTAGGCTGAATTTATTGTGATGAAGTGAACTTGATTGGTAAAAACTATAACAGAATAAATGAAGTCAGTACTGGGTGCTTTAAAGAAACTGACACTGACATAGTTATAACACAGGTTACAGTCAACATGAATAACTGGGGTAAGGGTCACTGCAGCAAGATCTAATCTAATACAGAGTGCATCTATCTGCAATACAGTGCAAAAGGCATTAACTGAGTGGTGTATCTCAGCACAATATACTTCACTTTAAAGTTTTCTATACAGAAATACCTTTATCTAGGTACAATGCAAACAAGCTAACATGGAGAACTACATGGTAAAGCATTTCTCCTATCTCACAGTTCTTTCTGAAACAGTGACTGGATCATAACTTGCTTACACAGATTCTATACAAAACATGTATTGGAATTTTCTCTTACCGAGATCATCTCACGACAGGTGAAGAGATTTGTACATAGAAGTGAAGGAGCTAGATTCATATCTCCTCAGGATGCCTGGAGCTCAGAAAAATAGCTGCGGTCTCCTTCATAACAAAGGAGTAGGGGCGTTCCCTTCTATATGACTCATTTTGTTAAAGGAGACATTCTTCTTAAGTATGGGGAAACATAATACATAGGTATCTAGTGACCTCTATGGGTCGTAACTGGTATAACACAATTAATACCATTAGCTGCACTCAAATGGCAGAACACAGTGTGATTGCTGACTCTGCATGGAGAGGACTCTTGTTGTTTCCCTGCAGACTCTGGATGAAGGATCATGGAGGGTTATGTGAGAGTAATAATGATGGAGTTGAGATGTTTGTTTTTTGTTCTAATAAAATTATTTTTCTCTGAGTGTTGTGTATTATTTACTATTTACTATAGATTCCTAATGGCGGGGTCTAACATTAGCCCGACATTATGAATCTTGGGCTTTTAGGGCCAGCTGCCAATAAAAAAGCAGGAATTAACCCCTTCTCTACCCAGTTTGCCACCATCATCAGGGCAACAGAAAGAGTCTGGGTACAGCACCAGAAAATGGCACTTCTAATGAAAGCACAATTTTTTGGGGTGGGTGTGGGCTGCAATTCACTGCATGTGGGGCCCATAATGTTTGTGCCTTTCCACCCTGAGGATTCCAGCCCCAGCTTTTATTTGGCTGGCAACCAAACATATGGCAAAACTCCACGTCTTTTTTAGTTGTAGAAATAATTAAAAAAAAAAAAAAAGATGTGGGCTTCGTCCTATATTTTTGGTTATATGTGTGTCCAAGTAATTACTACTAAAATATAACTTTTAATGATACATACTAAAAGAGGAAACTATAGTTCCAATCAGGGTGTGCAGCTGTCTTTCTCAAGGGGGGGAGGGGGGGTTTGTGTTGGTGGGGTTTTGGGCACACGTGGCCCAACCCTATCCTCTCCCTCACTCGCCCTGCCTGACAACGGAGTTTTATACACATACAAAACCCCCTAGATGGTGTCCCCGTTCCATGGCGGCTATCCCTACTAACCCTTAGCTGGTATCTAAGGATGCAGGCCCAATGGTACACCAAACCTCCCTCACACACAGGTATAGATATATGCTGGAATGTATCTCAAAAAAGGGAGAGACAGTCCTCAGAGTTAAGGGTCTATCCCTTTAACTTGGTGTCCACAAAAATACGGACACCTAACGGACAGTGAAAAACAGCTGTATGGGGAGATAATTCCTTCCTATCAGAGGAAAATGGAGGAATCAGGTGTCATGTAGTACTGTTACTAAATGCCTCAATTCCCATACCAATACAAATGTACCAGCAGTAAGCCCAGCAGATGCTAGGAACAAAAATAATTAGAAAACAGTATCGTCTCACCTTCACCTACTATCTCACCCATCAGACACAATATAACCTGTCACTGCAATAATATACAATTTAACCCTGAGGAAGTCAGATGTATATTTTTGGTTACTAGCCAGATACAACTTGGCAGCTATGGACTGCCACCCACCCCAGCTGCCTAGTTGTACTTGGCTGTCAACCAAAAATACAGCGAAGCCGGGCATAATTTTTTTATAGAAACCAAAGTGACGTGGAGATTTGCCATATTTTTGGCCCAGACAGTTACAACTAGGCAACTGGGGGCTAGAATCCTCAGCATTGAGAGGCCCAAGCGTTCTGGGCCCTCAATGCTGCAAATTCCAGTCCGTAGCTGCCCCAGAAAATTGTGCATTCATTGAAGTGCCATTTTCTGGCGCTGTACCTAGACGTTTTCATTTTCCCTGGTGCTGGTGGCAAACTGGGTAATAAAGGGGTTAATGCCAGCTTTTTTATTGGCAGCTGGCACTAAGCCTAAAATTCATAATGTAGGTCCAATGTTAGACCTGACCATTAGGAATCTGTAGTAAATAGTAAAAAATACACCACAGAGAGAAAAATCTTTTTATTAGAAAAAAAACACAAACAAAATTTAGACTCCATCTTCATTAACGTCTGACATACTGCAAAACGATGGTCCCATGACTCTCGATCACCTCTATCCCATCCAGACACTGCAGCAAGGGATCAAGTGTCCTCTTGTTGCAGTCTCTGATGTCATAGTGATGATGCACAGTATAGCAGATCATTGCCATACAGTGCAGCATCACTGTACAAACGCAAGTCTCAGAGATCACATGATCTCTGAGACTTGGTACATAACGGATCACTGTACCCAGGCTGTCAAATCGCTTCTCTGCAGCCCAATCTCCTTGCAGGGGATCAGGCTGTAGAGCAATGATCTGAGTGCCTGGGCACAGTGAGCACATAGCGGATCACTGTACACAGGCTGTCAGATTGCTTCTCTGCAACCTGATTACCCTGCAAGGAGACTGGGCTACACAGAATCGTTCTAACAGCCTGGGCACAGTGATCCGCTATGTGCTCACTGTACCCGGGCTGTCAGATCGCTGTTCTGCAGCCTGATCCCCCTGCAAGGAGATAAGGCTGCAGAGAAGCGATCTGACAGCCCGAGCACAGTGATCCGCTCTGTGATCACTGTGCCCAGGCTGTCAGATCACTTCTCTGCAGCCCAATCTTCTTGCAAGGGGATCAGGCTGCAGAGAAGCGATCTGACAGCCTGGGCACAGTGATCTGCTATGTGGTCACTGTGCTCGGGCTGTCAGATCGCTTCTCTGCAGGCTGATCTCCTTACAGGGGGATGAGGCTGAAGAGAAGTGATCTGACAGCCCGGGCACAGTGATCTGCAATGTGATCACTGTGCTTGGGCTGTCAAATCCCTTATCTACAGCCTGATCTCTTTGCATGGGCATCAAGCTCCAGAGAAGTGATCTGACAACCCGGGCACAGTGATGACATATCAGATCACCATGCTTGGGCTGTCAGATCCCTTCTCTGCAGCCTGGTCTCCTTGCAGGGGGAATCAGGCTGCAGAGAAGCGATCTGAGAGCCTGGGCACAGTGATTTGCTATGTGATCACTGTGCTCGAGCTGTCAGATTGCTTCTCTGCAGTCTGATCTCCTTGCAGGGAGATTGGGCTGCAGAGAAGCGGTGGTGGGCAGCAGGTGGTGGCAGGTGGCTGGCAGAGGTAGGCAGTGGGCGGTGGGCAGCTGGTTGCGGCAGGCGATGGGCAGAGGCAGGAGGCAGGCAGCAGTCAGAAGCAGGTGGTGGTGGGCACTTGTGCCCTGCCAATCCATCATGCTGATGATGCTGATGGGATTGATCATTAGATCACTTCCCACAAGCCTGTGGGGGCAATACCCACCCCCTTCTGTGCTCCAGCCTATGGAAGAGGCTATGACAGCCCTTCCATAACTGGATAGGAGGATCACTGTGATTGATTGTTAATCAGCCAATCACAGCAATCGGGGGGCAAGGTTGGGAATCCACCCCCCTCAGATCAAGCCCCAGTGTACTGTGATATGAATCACAGAACACTGGGGCCCGATGGTTATTACGTCAGCAACTGGCCGCGGTAACCACCTTGATGCCATGTAGGCATCACAGGTCAGGAAGGCACCGACTTTCATGACACCTACTTGGCATCACAGGTCGGGAAGGGGTACAAAATGAAAAAACACACTAAAAATGATGTGTGTGAATGCAGCCTTACTGTCTTTTTCAGTTGTGTTGTCTATTTTTACAAAAAAAATAGAGAAACAGCAGTAGGAGGTATTATTGCATTTGAATATTACTTTTACTACTTTTGAATTTGTCTGTCAGCAACTGAGAGAACAATTATTTTATTACTGCTAGAAACTGTTGACATAATCAGCTTGTCATCAGTATTGGCATCAGGGGCGGGCTGCTGTTTCTAAAGCCGGGTGGCAGATTTGCCCTGCCAGTCCTTGATGAGAAGCGGGAAGGAGGGTGCTTTCAGAGATAGATTTGGTGAAGCGGGGGGGGGGGGTGCTGCTGTCATAGATTTGGTGGAGCTGGGGGGGGCTGTTGTTAGAGATTTGGCGGAGCAGGGGGCAGGGGTGGTGTGCGGGTGCTGTCGGAGCTCACTCACGTGGTTGTCAGCTGCCTCTGCCACGTCTCCTGCTGTTACACAGCTCCGTCCGCAAAGTGCCGCCGGCTGGCCCATTTGTGAGGTGGGGCGGCCGTAGATGCGGGCTATACCACCAGCCCAGGGGGAACTTGCTCCCCTGCTACCTGGGCCAGTCCACCCCTGATTGGCAGATAAAACCTTCTAACAAACTTACTGTCATCTCTGGAACCAGTCAGGTTGGTTTAAGCTATTAATCTTAAAATATAGGGATAAATCTGCATGTTACGATGACTGTACCAAAAGTGTTGCACCAGGAGAAAATTAACTTAAATCTTTCCAAGAACAACTGATATTCATTCATACAGACATGCAGGTATGGTGTCAGTCAGCGCTTACTTGAGCGGTGACTGTAAAAGAAATTAGGCACTTTCACTGACAGCAGTACATCAGTGCGCAGTAGAGTGAGCAGTGACTGAACCTGCTTCACTATGACTAAAAGCCAGCAATAGTATTTATCTTTGAACAACATATCTCCCAATTCATTTACATGGGTAATTTGTGCACCAATTAGAGTGAAGAGAGTGGCGGAGAATGGTGCACCAAATTCCATAATAGTCATGCACCTCCTTAATTAATTTGACATGTGTAAACAGCAGAAATGTTTGTCACTTCTCTGCCTGATCATTGTGTGTTTTTCAAAAAGTTAGCAGATCTAGCTAGAACTGGTGTAAAAATCCGAAAAGTCAAAAAATTATTATGTAACTTTAATTCGAGGAAACATTTTTGACATTTCAAGCAGTTCTACCCTAGAATTCTTGCAAAAATTCCTTAATAAATTGGACCCATGGTGTAGCGATTGAACTTTAAAATAAATTTAACTGAATAGGTTAGTTAATTTTAGGAATGATAAAGAACGTCTATTTTTACCCTGCAATGTTTAAGTCAGTTAGGGATATCACAGATTGTAATACTTTCAACATTACTAAAAATGCCAATTTGGCTTGAATTTGCACACAAGCAGATTGGACTGGTTGAAAGTTGACATAATAATGACTTAATTGTAAAGGAAATAGTCATGCAAATTGAATTTTCCCATCGTGGACAACCACACCTGATAGAATAACGGAGAAGGATCTATCACTGTAAAATATGTATTTTATCTTCTTGCAGAAAAGAAATATGAATTGGAAAAAAGTTAATTAGGAAATGTTGATAAATTGATGAACTGAAGCAGCCAGGGAAATTTGTACAAATTACAAAATCATTTTCATTAGCAAGTCCTTGCTGCAGTGAGTGAATATTACATTACATTAGCATGCAGTAAGAAAAGGCTTGTTAAGTAACAAAGTACATTGTATTCCTTTGTGGGCATGAAATGAATAAAGGTTTTTTTGTGGATACTCTTTTTATGGATGTGGGATATGATAGATGTGCAAGGCAGTGAATGCAGCACAGCTGGGAATAAAACAGTATTAAAAATGTGCAATTCAGCACGTGTGGGCTGCTATTGAAAGCGATAATAGCATCAAGCCTGGTCAGTGATGAATGTGATGAATGAATCATCATATAAATTCACTTTGATTGGCATACTTGGCACTTGTCACCATTACAGTAATTTTACAATTATTTGACATTTTAAATATGGCTACTTTGAGAAAAAGTTAGTGGTAACCTTTAAATAAATACTAAAAAATGATTTTCTCCCTGAACCATGGCTTACTGTTTAATACATGCCATACATTTATCAAACATGAAATAAACCATGTTATTTCCTGGCTGCTAACTTCTAGTATAGTTCAGCAACTTGATAATATATGGCTATTTTTCACACACATTATATTTTGTTATGCTGAAAAGAAAACTGCTGACCGATCTAGCTAAATGTGAACTTGACGCTTTGCATGGATTTTCTAAGGCAATAGGATTATCAGAAAATGTATTTTCTATTAATTTAATGACTCTATATTAGGTCCATCCAGACCCCACAGCGTAATTAATTTAAGATGTAAAATTAAAAATAAGGCCCTGGTGTATAGCATCTGATGCGAGAGAATTGGATGCTATATGCTAATAACACTCGGCTGAAACTCTGCAGCGAGCATGACCAAGTGTCATTCACTGTGATCCGATTCTCTTGAAAGCAAGAATCAGCTCACAGGTGCGGAGAAAATAGAGAGATTAATTTCTCCATCTTCTCTCTTGTCTCTCGGTGTATATCGGACTGCACTCAGATGTCGTAGACATGTCTTCTCTTGCTGAATCAGCATTAAAAAAATCACCGATCTGCACTGCCCCATAGTATAATATTAGACTGAATGCAGTCTGATGAAACTCTACAGCTTGGCATGATATTCCGGGTTTTTCAGCTTTGACAAAGCCCTGGATAGCCCTGTGCAAGCACATGTAATGTCACAACATCATTACATCAAGGCAGGGCCGGCGTTAGGGGCAGGCATCCTAGGCATTTGCCTAGGGCCCCCAAGCTTCAGAGGGCCCCCTGGCCCGGCCGGATGATAGCCGGCGGCGCCAGCGCGGCAGCGCCGTGGCCGCTTGCAGACAGTGCTCTGCACCGCGCTCCGGCTTCATCCGGCTTGACCGGCGCCGGGCGCAGCCGCAGGCTCAGTCGTCACAGCTGTAAGCAGCCAGGAAGAAGTCGGAGCGCGGTGCAGACTGGCGAACAGCGGCAGCGGCAGAGAGTAAGTATGATGATGTGTGTGTCTTCTTTTACAGGGAGGGGAGGAGGGGGCCCCTGTACACAGTCACCAGCAGTGGGCCCTGGGGCCCTGTATACACCACCACTGGGCCCTGGGGCCCTGTATACACCAGCAGTGGGCCCTGGGGCCCTGTATACACCAGCAGTGGGCCCTGGGGCCCTGTATACAGCAGCAGTGGGCCCTGGGGCCCTGTATACAGCAGCAGTGGGCCCTGGGGCCCTGTATACAGCAGCAGTGGGCCCTGGGGCCCTGTATACAGCAGCAGTGGGACCTGGGGCCCTGTATACAGCAGCAGTGGGCCCTGGGGCCCTGTATACACCACCACTGGGCCCTGGGGCCCTGTATACACCACCAGTGGGCCCTGGGGCCCTGTATACACCACCAGTGGGCCCTGGGGCCCTGTATACACCACCACTGGGGCCCCTGTATACACCACCACTGGGGCCCCTGTATACACCACCACTGGGGCCCTGTATACACCACCACTGACTGGGGCCCTGTATACACCATCACTGACTGGGGCCCTGTATACACCATCACTGACTGGGGCCCTGTATACACCACCACTGGGCCCTGGGGCCCTGTATACACCACCAGTGGGCCCTGGGGCCCTGTATACACCACCACTGGGGCCCCTGTATACACCACCACTGGGGCCCCTGTATACACCACCACTGGGGCCCTGTATACACCACCACTGACTGGGGCCCTGTATACACCATCACTGACTGGGGCCCTGTATACACCACCACTGGGCCCTGGGACCCTGTATACACCAGCAGTGGGCCCTGGGGCCCTGTATACACCAGCAGTGGGCCCTGGGGCCCTGTATACAGCAGCAGTGGGCCCTGGGGCCCTGTATACAGCAGCAGTGGGCCCTGGGGCCCTGTATACAGCAGCAGTGGGCCCTGGGGCCCTGTATACAGAAGCAGTGGGACCTGGGGCCCTGTATACAGCAGCAGTGGGCCCTGGGGCCCTGTATACACCACCACTGGGCCCTGGGGCCCTGTATACACCACCAGTGGGCCCTGGGGCCCTGTATACAC
Organism: Allobates femoralis; assembly: GCA_033576535.1. Classification (NCBI taxonomy): domain Eukaryota; kingdom Metazoa; phylum Chordata; class Amphibia; order Anura; family Aromobatidae; genus Allobates; species Allobates femoralis. The sequence goes on from JARQOC010000002.1 coordinate 547,607,399, forward strand.
CACCAGTGGGCCCTGGGGCCATGTATACACCACCACTGGTGCCCCTGTATACACCACCACTTGGGCCCCTGTATACACCACCACTGGGGCCCTGTATACACCACCACTGACTGAGGCCCTGTATACACCATCACTGACTGGGGCCCTGTATACACCATCACTGACTGGGGCCCTGTATACACCACCACTGGGCCCTGGGGCCCTGTATACACCACCAGTGGGCCCTGGGGCCCTGTATACACCACCACTGGGGCCCCTGTATACACCACCACTGGGGCCCCTGTATACACCACCACTGGGGCCCTGTATACACCACCACTGACTGGGGCCCTGTATACACCATCACTGACTGGGGCCCTGTGTACACTACCACTGGGGCCCCTGTATACACCACCACTGGGGCACTGTATACACCACCACTGACTGGGGCCCTGTATACACCACCACTGACTGGGGCCCTGTATACACCACCACTGACTGGGGCTGCCTGTATACACCACCACTGACTGGGGCTGCTTGTATACACCACCACTGGGGCTGCTGTATATACTGCTGGGGCCTGTATATACCACTGGGGAGGCTGCTGTATACCACTGGGGCTGCTGTATATACTGCTGGGGCCTGTATATACCACTGGGAAGGCTGCTGTAATACTGCTGGGGCCTGTATATAGCACTGGGGAGGCTGCTGGATACCACTGGGGCTGCTGTATATAGTACTGGGGCCTGTATATACCACTGGGGCTGCTGTATATACTGTATACAACTGTACGGGTACTATTTTTATTTCATAGTTTGGGGCCCCACTCTCAATCTCGCCTAGGGCCCCACTTGGTCTAAAACCGGCCCTGCATCAAGGCATGTGTTGTGGAATTCAGTGTTCTCTGCGGTGATAAGAAGGTGCGACAAGGACCAGGCTTGTGACAGTGCACAGTGGACGGGCCAAGCTGAGTAGGGATTTTTAATATATTTTACTTATTGATGGTCTTTTAAGACTCACCAAGTTGGTGTCTATAGGGAGCATTGTTGGTGAATCTGTACAATATCAAATTACAAAAATGATCTGCATTCTATTGAAAGTGGATATTTGTAATTCAATTTCACTTGAGTATACTTGCTCTAATTGCTATCAAATTATTTCTACTGCTCTGTGGGCAATTGAGTGAGCTTAATATTTACATGTGTATGATCTGAATGGTGCATAACTTCCTGTATGTTTGTCTGGATTTATGTGTATGAGATTCTTCTGAAATAACCTAAAAGAGTATGTGCACACAACATTTTTAGGCTGTGCATACATGATCCGGAGGCACTGCGTGTTGGACACAGTGCCTCCAGACCTGCAGGAACCCTTGAGTGCACACAGGGAAACCAGAGCCACCCTGTACTCATGATCTCTGGTTGGAGCAGGGCTGCTTCTCCCTGCATGCACTCAATAGTTATCTCTTCTGACTCCACAGCATGTTAATTTTATGGAGGTCCGGCAACCTACACCGCAGCGGAAAAAAAACACGCTGTGGTCAGGAGAAGCATAATGAGCATAGGATTTCTAGATATCCAGTACACTATGCTAGTAATGTACAAGGATGCGTCCAAAACGCTGCCTTTTCTCACAGCCTAATACTGTAAAACCTGATGAGTTATGAAACAGAAGATGCTTAAGGAAATCACCAATGGAAATTTTTTGGAAGCCTCTTTTTTGATACGTTTATGGCTGTTTTTTGATACAGCTTTGTAGATGGTATTTTTTACTTGTGTGTATGAAATATGTATATATAAAATGCTAAGTGGCTCTTAATTGGAAACCACCAGAAGAATGGTTAAGTCAATTCTTTTCAGCAGTTCACATCTTTGTAAAACTAAAGTATTTAAAAGAAGCTCAAATTAAACATATGCATATATTCGCTCTTCTTATTACTTTTTTATACTATTTGAGGTGGATTACATACCTACCTGCAAAAGACTTCATGTGCACATACTTTAAGGGTTGCTTCACATGCATCTTGATGCGTTTTGAGTAACAGTTTTTTTATTATACACAAACGATTTTTACTCTAAATACCAATAGAGAGATTTTTCATCCTTTTTATGCCAGGAAGATTCAGTTAAAAGTAAAATATTTTGCAAAACGTTTTGACTTTGTTCCATTTTGCATTGGCCTAGTGCAACAAATTTATTAAAAAGTGTGACAGAAAAATGGAATACATTCAAGCTCAAATGTATGCCAGTTTATAGCTGACGTAGATTTCATTTTCTGATGCATTAGCAACCCAAAGATGTGCAAACCTATTAAGAAGCATGCATATTTAATACATTCAGACAACCTGACTCCAATGGGCAGTAAGAGCAATACAAAATGCAAATCTTTATACCTTCCACCAGGTTTTAGATTTTGCTGTTTTGATGCATTTTCCTCCCTTTGAATTGTTATTATATATGTCCACTTTTGTGGATATTATGATTCTGAGATGCAGTACTTGCACATGCTGTAAATACTATACCGTATATACTCGCGTATAAGCCGACTTTTTCAGCCCAAAATTTGGGCTGAAAAGTCCCCCCTCGGCTTATACGCGAGTATATGTATATATACAGCCGCAGCCCCGGAGGTATACAGGCCCCCCCATCAAGCTCCAGGGCCCCCCCTTGAGCGGCGTCCTGTAATGGAATATCATACTTGCCAGTCTCCTGTCGCGCCATCCGCAGCTGCCGACATGACGATCCCGGGCTTCATTCAGCGTCTTCCGCATTCCTTTAGTCGCGGGCAATGACGTCATTGCCCGCGACTACAGGAAGTCGGAATCCGGAAGACGCTGAATGAAGCCCGGGATCGTCATGTCGGCAGCTGCGGACGGCGCGACAGGAGACTGGCAAGTATGATATTCCTTTACAGGACGCTGCTCAAGGGGGGGGCCCTGGAGCTTGATGGGGGGGCCTGTATACCTCCGGGGCTGCGGCTGTATACAGCCCTGGGGCTGCGGCTGTATACAGCCCTGGGGCTGTGGCTGTATACAGCCCTGGGGCTGCGGCTGTATACAGCCCTGGGGCTGCGGCTGTATACAGCCCTGGGGCTGCTGCTGTATACAGCCCTGGGGCTTCTGCTGTATACAGCCCTGGGGCTTCTGCTGTATACAGCCCTGGGGCTTCTGCTGTATACAGCCCTGGGGCTTCTGCTGTATACAGCCCTGGGGCTTCTGCTGTATACAGCCCTGGGGCTGCTGCTGTATACAGCACTGGGGCTGCTGTATACTACCTAAGGGCTGCTGTATACTACCACTGGGGCTGCTGTATACACCACTAGGGCTGCTGTATATACCTCTGGGGCTGCATATACCTCTGGGGCTGCATATGGGGCTGCATATACCTATGGGGCTGCATATACCCCTGGGGCTGCATATGGGGCTGCATATACCTCTGGGGCTGCATATGGGGCTGCATATACCTATGGGGCTGCATATACCTCTGGGGCTGCATATACCTCTGGGGATGCATATGGGGCTGCATATACCTCTGGGGCTGCATATGGGGCTGCATATACCTCTGGGGCTGCATATACCTCTGGGGCTGTATATACCTCTGGGGCTGCTGTATACTACCACTGGGGCTGCTGCTGTATACTACCACTGGGGAGGCTGCTGTATACCTCACTGCTGGGGGTTGTATACCTGTGCTGGAGTCCACCCTCAGCTTATACGCGAGTCAATAAGTTTTCCCAGTTTTTGGGGGCAAAAGTAGGGGGGTCGGCTTATACACGGGTCGGCTTATACACGAGTATATACGGTATATTATTTCTCCTTATGAACTATTTGGTTAGTTTATTTAGACAGGTTTATAGGTATATTTATACTTAGATCTCAATGCTAACAGGCAAAAAACAATATATTTGTTTCCTGTTGTCATATGGCTGATATATTGAAATATTAATATCCCCACTGATTCTAACTAAAAAACATTTATCTGCTGTAACCCGTAGATGTTCTGGTTTGCTGGGTTTGACAGGGCTTTAGTTAAAATTTCAATTTGGTAAACTTACTTGAATCGAACTTAACCCCAGAACCTAAACCCTATATTAATCAAGAGGGACCTTAACGTTGGGGTTGTAAAATTGCTGTAAAACTGCCATAGTAAGGGCTAGGAGGTTGCAAATTGAATGAAATCGCTGGAAAGAGCAAGACAATTGCCCTGAAAATAAATATAGACAGAGAATAAGTAAAATAAAAATGACATGGAATCCCGGTATATTTGGTTACCATCCAATGTAAAGCAGAAAAAAAGGTAATCTTAAATAAAAGTGAAAGATTGCCTCACCATGAGAATATATCCAGGTTAGGCTGGGGTCACACATAGAAATCAGTTTTTGGACTTAGAAAAAAAAAATGCCAAAAATGAAGCCAAAAACGGACCGAGGGCCTATGTGTGACCCTAGCCTCACTCTGTTTCGTATATAATCAAGGACTCCAACCCAAGCCAAAGCATGTGGCTCCAATCAATCCAAGAAAAGGGGTGAATCACACATAGTATAAAAGCAAAGTTAATTTCATAGCAACAGAATTAAAATTCTATGATAGTGGAGGAAATCATCCTTAGGGTACCGTCACGCATCACGATATCATGTAGGATATCGCATAGAAGTCACGGGAGCGCGCTCTTTTGGAAATGGGAGTCGGGATCGCAGTTGAGTTGTCACATGGAGAGATATCATCTCCGACTATGTGGCGATTCCGAGGTCAGATCTGGAATAACGATCGTTAGGATTGCTACATTCTTTAGCAGTGAATGGGAGAAATGGCGGAACACATCGTTATCGCGGTGTCACACTAGACAAAGCAGCAGATTGCATGATCGCAAATCTGCGATGAGCGATACGACGCATTATCGTAGTCGTATCTCGGTGTCACAAGCTACGATATCGTTTGGATATCGCAGCCACGCCTCCAAACCCGTGACGTAGGTGCGATATCGTTCACGATATCGCGACGTGTAACACCGCCATCAGACTAGTTTCAGGCATATGCCCTTTGTCAATGAGTCATGGGACCTTCATGGAGCACATGTTAAGGATACAGCTCCACCAATCATAGATTAATACATAATAAATTAATGACAAACATGTATTTTTGGCTACACATTCAAACAGAGGGAGAAAAAATCCTGAGTCTAGCTATTCAAATATATACAAGAGACAAAGAGGTAAAAAATGCAAAAAAAAACCTGTATTGGATGCACCATCCGTAAATTAATATGTAGAATTTCGGAACACATTTCCAACATTTCTAAGAAAAACACAGGGTATTCGGGAGCCACAAAACATTTTGTGGAGACATATGATGGAGACCTGAGTGACCTTGAGTTCTATGGTATAGAAAGGGTTAATTTTCCAGTGGAAGGGGGGGACTAGAAAAAGAAGGTGATGTTGAGAGAACTGTACTGGATAATTAAAATGAACACAAAATTCCTTATGAGTATGAATTATAAAAGTGCCACATTGTTCATTTTCTAGTGGATATCACTTTATTTCTTGTATATATTTATATTGCTAGTCTCAGAATTGTTTTTCCATCTGTATGAAAGTGTAGCCAAAAAATGTTTATAACTGTTAGTTATTAATTAGTTATGTATTCATCTATGATTGGTGGAGTTATATTTATAACATGTGTTCCACGGGAGTCTCATGATTCATTGATAAAGGGTGTATGCCTGAAACTAGTCTGAGGATGATCAGACGGGTGTTAGTTCCCTTGACTAGTTGGTCCACCTAGCATGTTATTCCTCCCCTGTTGGTGCGATAACATGCTTTCCAAAGCAGCATCATCTGCATAACTGATGTGCATGGTGTGCATGTGTGCTGCTTTGTTTCCCTCCATTGAGCTTCTCTGATGCCAGGGATGTGTACCCCCAGCTTCAGAGAGGTTCACTGCACATGATCAGAAGTTGTCTGCATGACTGGTCATGTGCACTACTCTGAAGCCGGGTGTTTAGAAAGGCATAGTGCCATGACAAAAAGTTCAGAACACGTTTGACCATATGTAATGAGTATCTCTAAAGCTGGGGTGCATACAACTGACATGAGAGAAGCTCAATAGTGAAAGTTACAAAACTGTGCTCACGTGTGGCTTTGTATGGCGACGCAGAGTGATGTTGTAATGGAAAACATGTTATCACACTCACTGAGGTGGAATAACATGCTAAGTGGGCCGACTAGTCGAGGGAATTCATGCCCCCACGACATGTTAAAGCCCTAATTAGCATTTCGTAAACAGACTGTAGAAATACTTTTTCTAAAGATCTATTTTATGTATAAATGCTGGGACTGTTAAGCAGGGACTATAGATATGTGCACATAACTGCTTATGGTTCTGGGTGCCCAGTGGACCTGACAGATTCTCTTTAACAATCAACAGGTAAGGGTGTACAAGGCCGTGCCACGTCATGGCATGATCTTGTCCACACATACCCACGGCCATGCTACATGTCCTGTAATCTATGAGTCTCCACTCTACATTGGGTTTTGTATGCAATCACATGACCCTCATTTGTAAAGGCATCTTGGTGAAGGCCAAATAAATCAAAATGTCGTTAAACTCCATAAATGTGTATGGGCTGCTTAATAGAAATCCTTTTCAGCAAGAATTCTTCATATCTTTTTCTAAATGGTGTTTTCTCAGGAGCACCCCCACTCATTATAAGGCAGTTGGAGCAAGACTAATCTATATATTAGTCAATTCAAAAACTATAATTAATATTTTATTTTGTTTATTTTGATGTTTAATTTTATTAGTAAATGGAAAATGTCTGCAATCATTGTTGATAATGACCTGTGTCTGAAGCAGACATGATCAAGTAAAAGTTTAGTGCAATGTTTTAAAGCAATGAAGGTGACTTTTATGTAACTGAAACATTGGTAAAATAAATCACGTTGTAAAAATGAATGTCCTTGTGTGCATTCATAATTCACTCCACTGTTGTTCTGATGAGCTGAATGAATTCAAGTACAATTCTAATGGTATCTACAGTTCTTAGAAAATACATATAAAATGAAAAAAAGAAACTTCAATAGCTGAATTGTAACCGTAAACATTGACTAAATTGTTCTATTTTTTTATTGTTATTTGGGCATTCATTTTAATAGTAAACTAATTCTTGCTATGGAATTCAGATGGGAACTGAGAATACAACAAACCTCTTTCATTTGCATTTTGCTTTATATTACATATACAGAATTGAAGCCACTGCTTCAACTGTGGAGTCCTTTTAAGAAATGGCCTAGGATAAGGAATAATGTTTAGGATTCAAGCACTTGGCAGGACGTCTTATGTCAGGATATGGTGCTCTGTGACAAGTATATGGTGCTATGTGTAAGTATATTATCTTGGAGTAATATTTGAGTCATGTGTAAGAGTCCTAACACACACTAAACTAACCTCCAAGATGCTTCTATATCAGCATCTGTATCAAAGTCTTCTTAACAAGGATTATAAATTAGAGGGTACAGCGGAGATACCTTTATCATGCCATCTTAACATAGGAAGGTTGAGTGAAGCAGCCGTTAAAGGGAATTTGTCACTAGGTTATTGCTTCCTAATCTGACAGCTGCATAATGTAAAGACAGAGACCCTAATGTCATTGATGTGTCACTCATTGGGCTGATTTTTGTATTTTTTTTTTACAAAATCACTGTTTTTCAATAGGAGATTATCAATAAGGAACTACTTTGCCTGCTTTCAGGTAGTCCAACCATGCCTCATCACTGATTAATAAATTTCTGCCTATGCATAGTGTTTCACAGAATGCTGCTAATCAGTGGCATATCCAAAGATCAGCATTAAAAGTACTGTTAGACTTTCAGTAGATAAAACAGTTTTCAGTTAAAACTGCAGAAACCATCAATGTACATGATTCATTGCTTGAATCAGGGTCTTAGTCTCTACGTCATACTGCTCTCAGATGCATTAGGAAAAACCTGGTGACAGATTTTTTTTAACCCTTACTTTAATACTTGAACAAAAATAGTGGTAAAGTATCTTATCTATCTATTGGAAAGGAAACCAAAACCTAATGAAAGCAAGGGACATACCGTACATTTTCAATTTACCCATCACATGCCTTTTTGGTAATTGATGTTGCTGGAGGTATATTTTATTTGTTAGTAATGGATCAAATGAGTATAGTGGTGTGCTTTCTCTCTTTACCTACTTTACCTGTCACAAAACCTGCTTTTCTGTGGTCGTAAAGAAAATGATAATTATTTTCATTTTATTGACTAACGTTTTCTATTGCATTTCATTCTCTTAGCAAACAGTTTAACATCTACATTTATAAGCGTGAGCGTGTGATAGCTGACAAATGGTTGGGTTGTTTCCTTTCTGCTTGTTGATGTTTCAGCAAGGGATGCCAAGTAAAGATAAAATTACAAAGAGAAGACACAAGTTAATGAGACTGAATTTATCAGAAACTTCCAGGGTCTCAGATCGATCAGAGCATGATAAGTGCAACACTTAAGAGTGATTATTGTAGATAAAGTTGAAATGGGCATTTTGGGGTTTGCAAGCCATGGATTAGCCTTCCTTATTGCTATGTAGGTAAGATGCATTAGACTTGAGCCATATGCATCTTTACTTTTTCACTACACAGTTTGTGCTTAAAGAGGTAGCACATTTCTTATGTAGTCCCTACAGTTTAGCTGTGTTGTGAAAGGTTATTTATTTCTTGAGTCCTTTTTGAAGTATGGGTACACATGCTTTGTGATGGGGTTTCCCACTCAGCTGCAGGTCGAGGCAACAACAGGAATAATTTCCATTTAATCAATCCTTTTGGTTTATTGGTAGTTTCATAAACAGCTCCAAAGGATAACACAAAGTTGGCCTTTCTCTAACATAAAGGTACAACAAATGGTATTAACAGTACATTTAGCTGCAGCATTGTCTGCTTAGGAAAGAAAACGTCTCTTCCACAGGAGGTGTAGCAACCTCCTCAAACACAGCACATGAGAAACCAACATATTCAATTTTATACACACGTACATGTACCACTTCCATGGGTTGGGGTAGGTGAGTAGCTAAACCCACCCCTTACTCCAGCTGCTCAGCCCTGAAAAGCCTTAATTCCTTATTGTGTACTTTCTCTACACCCGGGTTTACACCAAAGAGGAAAGACACATTTGTGATATATACCTCTCATCAACTGCACGTCTTGCCATCTTACATACCCCCTCTGCCTAAAGCAATTGGACTTAGCATCTTCTCAAACCAGACAAGGGAGTATATCCTTGAGGGCTTAGAACCAATGGGTCACTTGCATTTTTTACTTTTTTCTCCCTTATCCATCTCAGTGGGGCTTCGTCTGAAAAGAATCTAAATTTTCGGCCTAGAAGGTAGTAACGCAATGTGTCAACCACTCAATTTATCAATTTACGGATAAGGCTGGGATCACACTTGGCATGAGTTTTTTTTAGTGCCTTAAAAAACACGCATGCGCTTCTGCATACATTTTTTAAGGTGTGTGATGGCACCCTGCGTTTTTGCATGCGTTTTTAAATCAGCACCCAAAAATAGTGCATGCACTATTTTTTGGTGCTGTTTTAAAAACGCATGCGTTTTTTTAACATGGACCCCTATGGAAAATGCATGCGTTTTTGGATGGTACTAAATGATACTAACGCACACAAAAACGCATGGTACTGTCACACATGGGTTTTTGCTATTACGATATGCGTTTTTGCTATTAGGGCATGCGTTTTTTAACACGGGGGCATATGGGTGCGTTTTTACATGTTTTTTTAAAAATGCAGGTCTCCAAAAACTCATGAAAAAAATGCAAGTGTGACCCCAGCCTAATGCATTCTTTTTTCACAGAGGAATAATTTTTCTTACAGGTAGACTATTTTCTACTCAGGAAGAGAATGGGATGTTCTTCTCTATTTATCTCTCGAAAGAAGAAAAAGGTATGGTACCGTGTTATCCAGTTGAGAAAATGTTGATTGCTCTCAGTGTGAGAAACAAGATAAAAATCTTGTGTTTGTGATACCTTTTAATGCCTACCAAAAATAAAATAAATGATATTATAAGGCGAGTTTTCGCAACGACTCAGGTCTCTTCATCAGGCATGGTATGACAAGATATTGAATGAAACTCAAAATATATGCATGCACAACTAAAATGATTGGAGATTTGACTGAATAAACATTACAGGGACTGGACATTTGGCAAAATAAACAAAGCAGCCTTGGAGAGGATCTTCAGTCAGGCAGGGCTAGTGGTCATAAAGTCTTTAGGACACTAATTTATTAGAAAACTTGGTATTTTTAAGATTTCCATGTCTTTGAACAGCATTGTTTAGACGTGGTAATGAGCCATAAAAAACTGAATATATTTTCACACTGAGAGAAATCAATTTTCTCTCAAAAGAGGAATGGTCCCAACCTGAATTCTGAGGCATTCACCAGGTCCACAAATTTTTTCTTGATGTCAAATGGCACCAGGACCAGCTGTTTTTACAAAGAGCTACCTTCAATTCTGGAAAAGTGGTCTCTGCTTCTAAAGTTCACTTGGCCATAGCAGATGGTCCTAACCTGCATTTTTTTTTAGAGAAGTCTCGGTCAGATTTAGATTTCATACTCTGTTGATCTGAGGTTTACCTACAACATAAGTACTCAAGTACTTGGCCTCTTCTCTCCCCATGGCCCACTTCTTTGAGTTTATAGTAAACCCTGCCTTCCTCAGGGCAAGGAACACCTTTTGGACTTTTCCCAGCTGACTTTTCCAATCCGGGTTGAAGAATTCAATATCATCCAGGTATGCCACCTCGTAACTGTTATGGAGTGTCAAGATCCTCTCAATAGCAATCTGGAAAGTGGCTAGAGCTCCCTGAAGTCCAAACAGTATCCTGGTGTAATGAAAACATCCATAAGTTGTAGAGAATACCGTCTTCTTCTTGGCATCTTGTTGAACAGCAAAAAAGATGAAAAGGGTATCCGAACCACGCTCCCATCTGGGGAAAACAATTCACTTCCAAAGACTCGGAAAATTTGATGGTGATTTGTTATTTTCAATGCGTTTCAGGAGTGCAAGCCCCTACTTCAGGTAAAATATCACAGATGTGATGTGACATCTGTGATTTTTTACGTGAAGAAGGGGGCGTCCACCCCCGATATGTGTTGAAAATAAAAAATCAGCATAAAGTTTTCCTAGTCTTTGGAAGTGAATTGTTTTCCCCAGACTGGAGCGCGGTTCGGATTCCCTTTTCATCTCTTTTTTTTCGTTGCTGTTCATCTTTGTTTTTGGAGAACTGCTGCAGACCATCATCAGGATTAATTTCCACATATGTGTTCGGTGTTGTTGTGACCCTCAAAACCTGAAAAAGGTGAACAAAACCTGTTTTTTGTTCTCCACCTGTTTACACAGGTATACGCAATTTGCGCTTTCTCCTTTCCAGACACTACACCTTGGCATCTTGTGACATAGGAATTTGACAATAACCCTTCATTAAGTCCAAGGTGGCTATACATTGTGCCAGGCCAAGTCTTTCGATCAGCTCATCGATGAGGGGTATTGGATATGCATTGAACTTTAAAACCTCATTCAACTTCTGATAATTGTTACAGAATCTCAACTCTCTATTTGGTTTTAACACAAGGATGATCAGGTTGGAACAGCCATATCTGAATTCTTAAATGACTCATAGATTTTGTATTTACTTTACCTTTTTGGAGATCATTCCTCATCGGGCTTTAAGAATCTCGTATCTCGTTATGCTTTACATTCACCCAAACATGACGCTCTCTCAGTACATCGTGTTCTGTGACTTGTGCACTCTGGTAATTCCGAAAATAGGTCTCTGTTTCTTAGAAACAATTTTGACACTTTTGCTTCTGATTCCCTTATGGCATCTCTGCCATCGTGGCATCTTCAGTGTCAGCTTCCGGCTTGGTCACCAGACGTGGCATCTCCACCGACTTCCGGGCTTGCCATGAATTATTCCGATCGAAATACTAGACTTTGTATTCTTTCGTCATCCAGGCTTGTGAACTTTGTAGTTCACCTCTCCAAGATTCTCTACTTCTCCATAAGGGTCCTGCCATTTTGCCAGAAACTTATTTCTACTGTAGGAATCAACACAAACACTTTTTCCCAGGGGCCGAAGTGCCTCAACCTGACTGATTGGTTGAATACCTTTGCTTGGGCCTCTTGCAGGGGATACAATTTTACAGTGAGCATTACCTTTGCAATTCTCTCCTGCATTTTGGCATCATGCTCTATGACACTTTGCTGGGGTGTGACTTCAGCTTTATAGGTCTCCTTCGCTATATGCAGAAGTTCACGACGATATCGGCCATACAGGGGTTCAAAGGGAGTGAACCCAATAGAGGCTTGTGGAACATCCCTGAGAGAAAACATCATATAGGATGGTAGACAATCCCAATGCCAGCCATCCTTTTCTATAACTCTCTTAAGCATACCTTTTAAGGCTTTGTTAAACGTTTCAACCAAATCGTCAATCTGCGGATGGCACACTGACGTCTTCACCTAGGAAAGAGCCTTACTCTTGTATCACTTTGCTCATGAAGGAAGTTCCTTGTTCCACCAAGATTTCTTTTGATAGACCCTTTTGGGTAAAGATGTGGACCAGTTTACAGGTAATACTTCTCATGGAGGAGTTTCTTAGAGGTGTTCAGTCGCAAACTCCAGCACCACCAATATATATTGGTGTCCATGAGAAGACTTGGCATGTGGACCCACAAAGTTCATGACTATTTGCTCAAATGGAACCTTGATGATTGGTAGTGGCACTAAGACACTGCAAAAGTGTGAGACTGGAGTGGCTAACTGGCACTTTCAATAGCTTAATATATGTCAGTAACAACGTGGCCAGTAGACCCTCCAAAGTATCTGATGTAATGCGCACACAATACATGCAAATGAGCCATATACAACACCCTACGCCTATTGGACCTTGATACCAACAGTTTCTTAATTACCGCTTCTCTCTGATAACCTGGTATAATAAGACCCTATTCATTGCATAGTATGAAAATTGGTGTCAGCCCCTGTCTCTTGATCTACCTCATTTATGACAGCTACCTTTGCAAATGCTCACTTCAGATTTGGGTCCCTAAGTTGAATCCAAAATTTTCCCTAGTCACATCTAGCTCAGCAACGTCAGCCCCTGGGGTTGTTATATCTCTTCTTCATCGCCCCAAAGCTTACACAGAAGAAAATAGTCAGATCCTGACTGTGATTGGGCTTCTTTAGGTGCAATCCAACTTTTGTCCAAGCAACTAGTTATTCATCCCTTCCCAAAACAACACAAAATCCTGGCCTGTTATGATGGGGTGCAACAAGTCCTGGACTATGCCATCTTATGCAACTCCATAACCTTCCACCCATCTGTCTGGTTTTGAACCACTATATGACCTAGGTCGTTACATCTCCAACAAATTACATCCACAGATGAGACTTTTAAGACTATGTGAGCCTATGTGAGCCTCATCTTTTGATCGTGGATACCCCACCCCCTTTTTGGAACCCCAATATGAAAATGGCAAGTTCTGTTGCTTCCCCAAGCAACCCTTCACCACTTATTCAACCAGCCAACCAGGTCATCTGCGTTCTAGGGATCTCTGTGGGCAACCTATATCTGTATCAGCCTTGGGAGGGAATGCACAAACTGGTCCAACGCAACAAGTTCTACCATAAGTGCTATTGTTGAGGAGTCCATTTTTTAACAAGGTATAACAAATCTGTGAACTAGGTGGTTTGTCACAGAAATATACCAAGAGATAGACCCTTTGTGCCCTGACAGACTCTCTCAGCTGCAGGTTGAGGCAACAACAGAAACAATTTCCACTTAATCAGTAGGTTTGGCTAATTGGTAGTTTCATTAACTTCTCTATAGAAAAACATAAACTTGACCTTTCAATGGCATAAAGGTACAACAAAAGTTATTAACACTCCATTTAGCTGGCATTTCTTTTCCATGCAAAGGTCCCACAGGAGCTGTATCAACCTATTTGCACTCAGCACATAACGAGTAGACTCCATTTTAAATACATTTTCCACGCTCATGGCCGGCTGCTTTTTAAACCCATCCCTGACATGCCCTAATTCCTCACTTTAGTACTTTTAGATCATTCATCTCCGAGGATAGCCACCTCTGCAATACAAACTTCCCACTGACCTTGCGTCCTGCCAAAATCTTACAGCTTTTAAACACTCTTGCATAACCGATTTTAGGTTTCCAATGCTTTAACCAGGGTACATCATCAATATCATTTGCTAAAAAAAAAAAAGGAAAAGTGCTGTTTCAGTTATATTTTTTGCCTTGTGGAACATAATAATTTTAGATTCACACTTGTAGAGTGCAACAAATCATTTGGCACCATCATATATAAGGGGATGATGCTGAAAATGTGGTGAGCCAAAAATATCTGTGCCTTTACATATTGCAGTCATGAATTGAAAAAATCCTAATGATGATCTGCGTCATATGGAGATAAAATGGGTAATTGTAAAACAATACAAATCTGTAAGTTGCTGTCATTACATAAAAAATATACAAATCTGGAATCGGCAGATTGCCTTATTTCTTCTAGAGATGAGTGGATCAAAGCAAAATTCAAATTCATCTGTTAATCATTTTTTCAGTGAAATTCAATTCAAAGAGAAATTATTTTTCACAAGTTATTATTATTATTATTATTGTTGTTATTATTATTTATTCATAGTGCACGATTGATTCCATGGTGCTGTACATGAGAAAGGGTTACATACAAACAAATTAAAAATACAATGAACTAACAGTGACAGACTGATACAAAGGGGAGAGAGGACAAATGTAATGCCTCATACTATGCTTTTACTATCTCCAGACCCCAGAACACAATAAACCTAAAATAAAATAGTAGAAAATCCCTATACTTACTGACATCCCCAGCCTCTTCCTTACTCATCAGACCTACTGATTCTGGCAGCATTTTCTCATGCCCCTCATGCTGAAATTCCTTGGACTCTCATGCTAAGCCAGGACTTCCATCTCTCATAAGACACACAAAACGTTTGCACAAGGTCACGATGCCATGATGCCATGATGTGAGCCGTAACCTTTTGCAGGTAAGCGCAGAACTTACCAAGGATTCCAGTGTAAGTGGCAAGGGATAAATTAAATGTAATTAATAACTTATCACTGTTCCTTATCAGTGATGTTACATAGGACTGCAGGTGGCATCTACTTTGTTATCTGTGCTGAGAAAGTTATCACTGCTTGTTGCTATTGTACACAAGACTGCTGATGACGCACTACAATTGTAAAAAGGGTAATGTCACATTGTGCGTTTAATGTTAGTTACCATTATGTTCCTTTTTTGAGAGATGAATGTGAATGTAAATGGTCAGTCTACAAAAGAAGTGTGACTTTTCTCAAAAATTTTGCAACACACCAAATTCCGGGTTATCCTTGAAGGTAGTTTTCAAAAGTTAGCAAATATGATTTAGGAGATGATGTTTTATTACAAAATTTGATTTGCTCTCACTTTGAGTTTTAAAAAAAAATATATCAAAAGTTATACTGGATTTAGAGATGCCAAGAACAAAATCTTTTGGTATAAATATGGTAAGCAGAAAATGAGGTGCCATTTATATATAAAAGTCTGAAGCTTTTTCTGATATACATGTGCTTCTCAATAAATTAGAATATCATTAACAAGATCATTTATTTCAGTAATTCAATACATAAAGTAAAACACATAGATTTATATACAGTCATTACAAACAAATTGATCTATTTAAAATGTTTTTTTCTCTTAATGTTGATGATTATGGCTTTCAGACAATGGAAACCCAAAAGTCATTAGATAAAAAAAAAATAATAATAATTAACATGAAACACCTGCAAAGGCTTATTAAGCATTTAAAATAGTCCCTTAGTCTGGTTCACAATCAAGGGGAAGACTGCTGACTTGATAGATGTCCAGAAGGCAGTAATTGACAACCTCCACAAGGAGGGTAAGCCACAAAAGATCATTAGTAATAAAGATCCCACAGTCTGGAGGAAGAGTGGAGAGGATCACAATCCAAGCTGCTTGAGGTCTAGTGTGAAGTTCCGCAATCAGTGATGATTTGGGGAGCCATGTCATCTGCTGGTGTAGGTCCACTGTGTTTTATCAAAACCAAAGTCAGTGCTGCCATCTACCAGGACATTTTAGAACACCTCCTGCTTCCCTCTGCCGACAAGCTTTTTGGATATGGAGATTGCATTTTCCAGCAGGACGTGGCACTCGTACAAACTGCCAAAAGTCCTTGATTGGCCCACAAACTCGCCTGACCTAAACCCCAAAGACAATCTATGGGCATTGTCAAGAGGAAGATGAGAGGCACCAGACCCAACAATGCAAATGAGCTGAAGGCTGCTATCAAAGCAACCTGGGCTTCCACAACACTTCAGCAGTGCCACAGGCTGATCGCCTCCTTGCCAAGCCACACTGATGCAGTAATTCATGCAAAAGGAGCCTTGACCAAGTGTTGAGTGCATTTAGTGTAATCATGAAAGGGAAAGGGAGTGGTTCACTCACATGTCTCCAGGATCCTGGTCAGCTGGCTGGATGGCTGGTTCCATCCATATATAACAATAATATAGAAAGGATTTTGCCAGAGACCGTACTTCCATTTTTTTCCTTTATTAAGACGTGGTTAAAATGAACAGGACCGAATGCTGGACGTGTTTCGGGGCCCCTTTCCTACTTTGTTCCTATTGAACATGTGTAGGTTTAATGGGCTATCATACAGGCCCCTTTTCTACTTTGTTCCTATTGAACATGTGTAGGTTTAATGGGCTATCATATATACATTTAAATAAATATCTATCTATAATAAAAATATCAATATACACATATAATTTATGACATAAAAGATGGGTATTGTTTATATGTATGTAATAAATGAAAAGATTAAACTAGGATAAAAATGAGAATAAAAATAAAATAAAATAATAATAAAAATAAAAACTAGAGCAAAGAAAAGAAAATACAATTATTATGCAATTTTTCATATATATTCACAACATGTGAAATTATTAACATATGACAAGATGTAATATGGTATAATACATGTATGTGTCTTTTATACATTATATTAAGGTTTCAGCCTTCATATAAATATGATGTGTGTCAATCACTATGACTCCTCTGAATGCACTTTTGCTCTGAGCCCAGCACTGTAAGAGTTAAACTAATTCCTAACTTTATTTGTATCACCTGTAAAATGAACAGCGTTTTATGTTTAAATACTTGTGAATGATTTTATTTGTTATGCTGAGGACTAAGGGGGTGATGTCCCCCGAAACGCGTCCAGCGTTCGGTCCTAATCATTTTAACCACGTCTTAATAAAGGAAGAAAAATAGAAGTACCGTCTCTGGCAAAATCCTTTCTATATTATTGCATTTAGTGTACACACTTTTCATTAGGTCGACATTTATGAGTTAAACATCATTTTCAGTTGGTTTTATATAATATTCTAATTGTAATTCTAATAGATTGCTTTGTTAGTAATAACTCTATATAATATATGCATTTCACTTTATGTATTATATTACTGAAATACATTTTTATTTTATAATTTCTAATTTATTGAGATGCACCTGTATATGCAAATGTAATGTGAACAGAACCTTACAGTCTTAAAACTGGTTCAGGATCAAATACTAACTGTGAATAGATCTGAACAGTGTTGGGCATGAAGAATAGGATCAAGATATATTGATTCCCTGAGAGGACATTTAATTTTGTGTAGGCAGGGTAGACTTGATAGAAATAAGAGAAATTAATATCATTTAATCTAAAATGTGAAATCTTTGTAAGGGTGAGATGGATTTAAGGCTAAAAGGTCAATCTATAGGTTTCTTTAAGAGAAAGCACATTTACAAATATTCAGCCTATGCTATACCATATGTACATAACCATTAGTTTAAAGAGACAATTTAATTAACAGAAACAAGATTTTAAGTGGAATATTATTAATGACTTGAGCATTGTAATGTTCATTGTAATATTCATGGGATACAGAAAATTCAACTGTAATCAAAGGTGAATTCAAGAAAAATGACATAAGAATAGCTGCTTAATAATCTGTCACAAACAAAACAGAAATACAACAAAAATAAAAAACAAAATGTATAATGGGTCACACATTGATCATCATTAATACTGTCTCACTTGACAGTCAATAGATTAAATAGGAGTGCAGCTGCCATACAATATTTATTAGGTGTTAAAAATAAATTTAACTCTCATAATTGCTGTTTTCCTGGGAATAAAGTTTAAAAGATTTAACACAGTGTTTGTGTAGGTGCATGGGATAACAAATCAACTTCTTGTTATTTACACTATAGACATTTATTTGGCTATATTTATTTAATCATATATTTATTTTTCTTAATATGTAATATAATATAAATTAATACATTATGTTATATAAAATATATTAAAAGTCTTTAAAATACATTCTCTAGTCCTTTCCACTGTTTCAAAGAAAATTTATATCTATTGAGAGATTTATATTTTATTAATTGGTTGTATATGCGCCACCTGTATACTGTCTAAAGCCGGCGTCACACATGTCAATGTCGCCAGCGATCTGATCGCTGGCGACATTGAGGGATGATCGCTGGTGAGCTGTCACACAGGCAGACTCACCAGCGATCATTTTACCAGCGACATCGTGGAAATAATTTAAATATAATTTCCACGATGTCTGCAGGCTGGTATCCAGGGTAAACTGCGGGTAACTAGGCAGCGCGTGCTGCCTAGATACCCGATGTATACCTTAGTTACCAGCCTTCTCCGCTCACCAGCTGGTATCTAAGGTACACAGTGGGTAACTAGGGACCCTAGTTACCTAGCGCGCGCTGCCTAGTTTCCCGCATTTTACCCTGGATACCAGCTCCCAGCGCTTCCTGAGAGGCACTGGGAGCTGGCTGATCGCATCTCTAAGTGTCCACTCCGAAAACCTGGCGATGATCAACCAGCGATTTATCGCTGGTTGATTCAGCATGTCACATGCGTCAATATCGCTGCAACGTCACGCGCAGCAGCGATATTGACAGCGATATTGACGCGTGTGACGGCCTCTTAACAATAAGACCTACTATAAAAAGTCCCAACTAGACTGGAGTGCTGCAAGTAAGCAAAAGAATGCCACCCTTGTTTGTGGTACAGCATAAAGATATAACAATAAAATAAATTATGCTACTGCACACGTCTATGCACTAAAAGCCTAAACAACAAGCAACAAAGGTGTTAAACTGAGTTCACAAGATTAAATATACAGACAAGCAATTAATTTATTAATCATAAAATACTTAGTCAGCTCCCAATTCTGGATTTTAATAATATGGGCTCCTTAGTAAGGATTAAATTGAGTATCTATACTTCCAGTTTGTTTATATTAAACTTTCTGCTGCTCCCAACCTGATTCAACCAATCATTTATAGTCTGGAGGCGCACCCCTAATATAACAATGTTAATTTATGCTCATAAAATTATTATTTGCAAAACAAGATATACAAAATATATAAGGTGTGCCAATATTGACCTTACTCCAGATTACAATGTTAAATATTTGTAGAGAAGACAACAGTATGGCTCCTATATTCCTAAAATCATCACCTGCAATCTTAAAAGAAATTAGTGTATCTGCAGGGAAATTAAAATTGATCTATCCATCATAGATGTGTGTAGATGTATGTCGTAGATGTGTGTCATAGATGTGTAGATTCTGTGATTAATGAATTAATTGTTTTTTGGGATATTTAATCTTGTGTGCTCAGTTTAACTCCCTTGTTACTTGTTTAGGTTTTTAATGCATAGAAGCATAATTTATTATATTGTTATAGATTTATATTTTGTTACAATACTTTATATTGGTTTTAATAATGAGGAGGTAAAATGAGGGATCAGAGTAGAGAGGGAAGAATGGGATGTGGTTAGTTAACCCCTTTACCCCCTGGCTATTGCCTGTTTTTTAGTTTTAATTTTTTTTCTTCTTCAAATAGCCATAACATTATTTGTTTTATCAATATCGCTATACAAGACTTTGTTTTATGCAGGACAAGTTGTACTTTTTAAAGGAATCATTTATTTTATAGATTGTAAGTCCGGTTGCCACAATGGCATTGTCTCCCACGGGGGATGATGCCATGCTTAGAAACAAGAAGGGGTATCCACACCAGGCAAGCCAACAGCATGCAACACTTTCCTGACTCCAGACCAGAAGCAGATTAAGGCTCACCCCGGGACAGAGACTAGCAAGCATGAATAACCCATAGGAGAGGGTCTGAGGAAGGAGGGAACCAGGCTTAGGGAGTGGAGCCAGTGATCGGGCTCACCCTACAGCAGAGCGCCAGCAGCGGACACCAGAGTCCGAGGTTGTGAGGGTATTCCAGGTCCAGGAGCCAAAACCAGTGGAGATGTGCCTGGAGAGGGCTTGAACTGCCTGCCATACGAGTGAGAGACTGTACGCAGGAAGAGAGGGTCACAGCTAGCTACAGGCAGCCAGGACAAGCGAAGTGCAAAAGGGAGTCCTCAGAACTCACTGGGTGAGGAGATCTCCAACTTGCTTCTAGGCCACCTGGATTCCCAACATCTCTTGTGAATGGTACCCTGGACTAAACCTGCTACTTCTGCCAGTAAATGTGATGGAGACTACGTACTGTGGGTCTATCAGTTATTCCGTGCCCTTGGTACTGCACCCCCAATGGCCTACCACTGCCATAGACTTTATCGGCTGCGCTGAGGAATCTCTCCACCTGTGGGGAGCGAAACCACCATAGCAAGTTGTAAAGAGAAAACGTTGAACCAACAAACTGGATGACCAGTGGGAGGTAGAACCATACACAGTGGTGCCTTCAAGCTTTGACAACACAAAGGTCTGCTTATTCAGCAAAGATGGAGGGGAGACATCAACAGCAGTTTCAAGAGATCATTTAAAGAAATGCCCTGAATAACTAAAAATCGGAGAAGTCCAAAAGCCACCTAAACCTCAAGACCCAAAGGAAGAGATGATTCACACAGTTCTGAGAGACTTCCCAAAACATGGACTCAGATAAATGGAGCCATTGTAGTCCAAGTATTGACTTTTACTCAAGTAGTCATGCCTGAACCAGTTGAGACTCAAGAAAAATCTAGAAGAACCACCACATGCAGAAGAACAAGAAAGCCAACCCCCTGCTAACGGTGTATCTGTCAGTCCCATGGTGAGTCTAAGATTACCATCTGCTATACCCCTGCTATCTAGATCTACACGTAGACTAGTGAATAGTGCACACACAACACCAGTGGTAGACACTATAGACCAAAATAGAAAAACAGAGGTACATGTACTGTGTAGATCCACTCATAGTAACATACATCAAATCTCATCACGTTATAGGGAGAATTAATAAATTAAATGGACATGGGTAACCAGGTTTTCAATGTAAAAATGTTTTTTTTTAATGCAACTAAGTAAATCAGTACCCGCCAAGCGTACGGTGCCAAAAGGACTTACTGCATAAACTTTTACAAAATCTTGAACTTTTAATTAAATATGGACCAATAAACCACAGGACTGGTTGAGGTAAAGACAATCTTGTATATAATTCTTCATCAGCCAACGGTGAAAGGACTAAACTCCGTAGTGACTGCGTTTTTCAATTTTTCTTGGTTTTTGTAATTTTTCAATTTTGAGACTCTGTTCATTATCTACTGTTATTGTTATTTTCTGTCTTTATGTCTTGCAAAAATGTTTCCTCAGTCCAGGAGTACTGAATTTTACTAGGGGGAATGTGGCACCCCAGATTCCGGTTGCCACAATGGCATTGTCTCCTTTGGGGGGTGATGCCGTGCTTGGAAGCAAGAAGGGTAAGTCCACAGAATGCAACACTTTCCTGACTCCAGACCAGAAGGGGAGTTCTGAAACGCGAGTTCAGGGGAGGAGATCCCCAACTTGCTTCCAGGTCACCCAGAATCCCAACATCTCTTGTGAACGGTACCCTCGACTAAACCTGTTACTTCTGCCAGTGAAGGTAATGGAGACTACATATTATGTGTCTGTCAGTTATTCCGCGCCCTCGGTCCTGCACCCTCAACGGCCTACCACCGCCATAGACTTTACCAGCTGCTCTGGGGAACCACTCCACCTATAGACCCATAGCAAAACCACCATAGCTGCACTCCCATCATCTGCAGAGGTCCCGCACTGCATCATCGGCCACTATTAGCCGCATACCAAAGGTGGCGTCATGACAACCATCCTTAATACACCATCCCCAGAACTTTTAACTCGATACCCAGGGCCACAGAGCCGGTTCACGACCCCCGTGACTTCCCAGCAGAACTGATAGCCGATTCCGAGTCCCCCACGGCCCTGGGGTGCAGCATAAGCTTGTGAGCAGGGACCTCACTCCTCATGGTTTTTGAATTTTTTGCTACTATGTATTGTCTCTTATTGTCATATCCCCTCTGAATTGTAAAGTGCTGTGCACTGTGTACTATGTTGGTGCTATATAAATAAAATTATTATTATTATTATTATTATTATTTTACCATATATTGTACTGAATACTGGGGACAAAATTCCAATCGCGATAAAAAAAAAATGCAGTTTCACGATTGTTTTTGTTTTTGTTATCTACCCTGTTCACTATATGGTGAAACTGACCTGCCAGCCTGATGCCTCAGGTTGGTACGAGTAGATACCAAACATGTAGGCTTTTACATAAGTAGTGGAAAAAAAATTCTGAAGTTTGTTAAAAAAAAGAATTTCGCTTTTGTTGCCTTTTCTGAGACCCATAGTATTCTCATTTTTCAGGATCTGGGGATGTGTGATGACTTAATTTTTGTGCCTTCAACTGACATTTTTAATTATACTATCTTTGAGTGGATGCAATGTTTTGATCACCAGTGGTTGAATTTTATTGCAATTTACCAAGAAAATAAAATTTTGGAATTTTGACTGTTTCTTCCGTTACACAGTTTACCAGTCAGATACATTTCTTTTACAATGCATTAATACCAAATATGTGTATTTTTAAAAAAATAGTTTTATTCCCAATGGGTAATAAGGTGGGTGGTTTTGAACTTTTATCTTTCTTTCTATTTTTTTTTTCATATTTTTAAAAAATGTTTTCACTTTTTCTTTATTTTACTTGGCCCCTTAGGCTAGAGTCAGATTAGCGCTATTTGCTGTGCTCAGGAGGGATCCGTTAAAAACATAGAATTTGGGAGCCTTGACATAGTGTTACTGGCATGGTAACGCTGCGTCAGTGTTACCAATTCATCCTTATGGTGATGGAGTCCCAAGCGCAGCTCAAACGCCGGCATCTGAGTGACGGTGTTTGAAATCTCATGCTATTTCCTAACACATTACAAGACACTTCATGTGATAGGCTAGGAGAAAGTGCAAAATTTCAAACATTGGCACTCAGATGCCAGCGTTTGAGCTGCGTTTGGGGCTCCATCACCATAGGGATGAATTGGCAGCGCTGATGCAGTGTTACCATACCGGTAACACTACGTCAAGGTTCCCAAATACTGTTTTTAACGGAACACCCCATAGCACAGAAAATAGCGCTAATCTGACCCTAGCCTTAGGCTAGGGTCACACTTGGGACCTTGCATATATGTTCCATGCATTAACGCATGCATTCCCCATAGACTCCCATGTTAAAAAAAATGCATATATTATTGCATAAGCACCCAAAACCGCTGCAGACCATATTTTTTGGTGCTTTTGCAAAAACACCTAGCGTCAAACGCATTGCACTTTGGGCAATGAGTTTTTCCCATTGGAGCCTATGGGTGCGTTAATGGATGCGTTTTTCTACATTTGCACATGAAAAAAACGCTGGCTTTTAGTGCATGCATGGCGCTAATCTGACCCTGGCCTTAGTGTTTGATAATGCAATCTATAGGGTTACATCCACCCACGCTGTTACCTGCACATGTCAGATATTCAGATCAGCTAGCATGTGCAGGGAAAGTTGCAAGCTTTCATTAAAGGGAAGACAGCAACCTAGAATGTATCCAGTATGTCACAGGTTGTATAGAGGTTATCAACTAGGTTAGACCTAGAAATGTTTCAGAAAACCAGTGACTTATACATGCCGTCCGTGGACTGAGCAGCATCTATTAGTTGTTAGTTTCACTTGCAGTGCTAAATAAAACTTAGAATACCACAAATTATAAGATACACATACCAGATACAAAATGATCGAGTGAGGAAGTAGCAGCACGGCCATCCGGTAGGTAAAATATTTAGGTTTATTTCAACATATTAAAAAGATGTATCCAAATATGGTAAAAAAAAATAACTCAAATATTACTGGCAACCAGTTCACACTTAGTTATATACTATGATTAAGGGTGAACTATTTGTCAGAAACACATCACTTTTTATCCATGTACGGGCACATTTTCTTTTTAATAGATTGAAATAATATTAAATATTTTATCTGCTGGATGGTCATGCTGCTACTTCCTCCCTCCCACAACTTTGAATTCAGTGCTGTGCTGCAACAGTTGGATTGGCACCATCTGGATTCAACATTCAGTGGCATATCAGGATAAAGAATGAAGTGGTGAGCTCCACCCTTTTTTCAATGAAACATACCAGATCTTATACATTTTCAAATTTTTCTTGAAAAATATTGAACCTGTTCAGTTTTATTATAAAAATCAAGTTATAATTGTTCCATCATATAATAGAAAGCCACGGTATTAAAAAGCTCTAGGGCACCAAATGTTAATTATAATACACACCTTTAATAAACTGTTGCACTCTCCTCATGAGACGCGTTTCGAGCACTGCTTGAGAAAGATAGCTAGTCTATTGAAACGCGTCGCATGAGGAGAGTGCAACAGTTTATTAAAGGTGTGTATTATAATTAACATTTGGTGCCCTAGAGCTTTTTAACACTGTGGCTTTCTGTTATTTGAATTTCCACGTTTGTGAGCCGTGGAGCTGCTCTGGGCTAAAGGACCTGTGATGATGTCATAGGAAACGCCCACCGGGTCACATGACTGCAAATCTGGATAGTGCCTCCCAAAGTAGGAAGCAACGCTGGCAGACGAGCGAGGTGTCCACACTCCAGGCTCTCACCTTAGTTGTGCAGGGAATGCACAACAACAGCAGGTGAGAAACAAATTCATAGAACCGTCCAGTTTTTGCAATATAAAGGTCTTTACTTAGCGCTCCTTTGTTTTATCTGTTTAGTTGTTGCATTATGGCACTGACATTTAATTGTAATATCATCAATAGAATAAGATT
The DNA here is from genome assembly GCA_033576535.1 of Allobates femoralis. Taxonomy (NCBI): domain Eukaryota; kingdom Metazoa; phylum Chordata; class Amphibia; order Anura; family Aromobatidae; genus Allobates; species Allobates femoralis. Next base: position 547,632,688 of record JARQOC010000002.1, read on the forward strand.
TGTTATTTCTAGTGCTGAGTGAATATACTCATTACTATTTGTTATTCGCACAAATAGTACATTATTCTCAATTCTCATTACTTGGCGATTAACGCTGGTGTTTGTGTAAGATGTGTTGATTGTAGCAATCTAACACAAATTGCTGGCTCCCTTGAGTGAACAATGGGAACCGCCACCCCAGTGAGAGATGACTGAATGGAATGCTCTCACTGGGGGTAAAACAAGGTGTTGCATGCAGTGAAAACTCAAAAAAATCCCCCCTCCTGCCCTGCCTCGGAAATGCTTGTTTTATGATTGGCTTTGTGCAGGCGGAGCCTATCACTATTTGACTAACATTGGACTCGCCATTCAGACGAATACGCAAGTATTAAAAACTACTTGCAAATCTTCCGAAGCCGAGTATTTCACTACCCGCTCATCACTAGTTATTTACCTTCTTTCCCCAGCATTCTTAGATGCAGCGTTTCAGAGTGAAACGTACCTGGCTCAGTTCATAAAGCCAGTGCTTGATATTGCTGCTCACGGATTTGGCAGCATGAATCAGATGTCAGGTTCTCATTGAACATGGATACAAAAGCAATTGTTGTAGGAGTCCCATCTGATTGAATATTCTTCATTTAAGTTGTTTGTCATTGCATGGTTAAATTTACATGAATTGTGTAGAGATATTTTCTCAATACCTTCATAGAGTTTGTAGATCTGTTTTCTCCCACTTACATTGAATAATATGTTCATCCACTAGGAGTCTATGTACAGTATGAAGA
>JARQOC010000002.1:547633551-547654294 GCA_033576535.1 Allobates femoralis
TAATATTTATTTGCTAATTATGATTGCATTCTTGCACATATGTGTATGATTAGACAAATACTTGCTGCTTATCCCCTGTGTACCCCATATATAATTCATATGAATTGAAAGACATTAATATTATTGTTTTTTTTGCATCTATTTCTTTATTTTCTTTTTACAGTTTATTATGCAGAAAATACTCGATAAAGGCCCAGTTAGGCAGATATGTTATATGTTTAAGAACATTTTCTGCTGTTGAAAAATAAATCTATATCAAAGCATCAATGCACATCTGAGCTGCAAATCATTCCTGTACTGTACATGCACATCCTGAACATTTTCCTTTTTAGTGTGTCAAAGATCATCTATAATAATTATTATTTATTCTTCTGAATGCAGTGAGCAAGCATATTTTACATATACTACCATTAGAAGATTCAAGGTTGAGGAATGCAGTAAAGTTGAACTCTGCTAGAAATTAGCCAATGAGGTAAAAATACACAGAAAGCTATACTATTGGTGATGCCAGATGATAATAGGCCAGGCAGAGTACTTTAGATGTGTGTGTAGTGCACCGGAGCATAGAGAGTATTATAATAATAGAATACATGTAAGTCAAAGGTTGAGGCATAGCTATGCCGGAAAGATGCCACTTGAGAAAGAGTGCAAGTGCATGATTGAAAGCAGTACAGTACCAATGGCAAATGGAATATAAATGAAGCTTGGAGGGGCATTGTTTGGGTAGTCAGGTTGAATGTGCAAAATGTTTAAAAAAAAAAAAGAGTTGTATTGGCACAGATAAATAAATACATTTAAAAAAGACCAAACTGATATTTTCTTAATAACCCTTATATATGTTTGTTCTTTAGGCATCTTTTGGATGCTCATAATTTTTCAAGCATAAAAACCTTTACGAAAATGTCAGCTGTGTTTTTCCTGAAGTGTCATTTTTTGGACCTTTGCAGTCTTTTTTACAGCATTTTTGCCACTTGCGTTTTTATTTTTCACTTGTATGTATAAAATAATGAGCTGCTTCCAAGCAGAATAGCTTGAACTAGGTTTCTGCTCCAAAAATTTAGCATAAAGGCTCAATGTATACATACATGACATACCTCCAAAGAAGGCGCTAATATCATTTATTCAGTTTTGATCATGACATTTGGCTACAGAAGTAGATTCTAAAGTTTTTTGGTATCTATGGAGTTTAAACTAACTGAAGATTGATGACAGAGATCCTATATTTATTGAAATTTATTTAGAGGCTATACTCGGGACATATACTTTTTGTGCTCTTTTTTGCATTAATCTGATTGGATGTGTTTTTTGCTAGTTGTGAGAGTCAAAATATTACAATATTTATTGCCGCATATTATTGAACTGCAATAGGTTTTTATTCTACTAGATATTGACATATTTGTTTTACTTATCAGAGACATTAATACTATAAAATGTTATTTATTGCTACACAATTTTTTCTTCTTTGTTGTATTTTCTACTTGGGCTATGTTCACATTGTGCATTTTTTATCTATTTTTGGGGCATTTTTCTCACTTTTTCTGCTGCAAAGAAGGATCAGCTTTTCGAAAAGAAGAAACACATCAGAAAATAGATCATCTGTTTCTGATTGATTTTTGATCCACTTTTTCTGCTGCGTTTTTTTCCATATACAATGGTTTCAGTGGGAAAAGTGGATTAGAAAAACGCCACAGAAACTGACATGCTCCTTATTTTTGATGATCACTTTTCAAGGGAAAAAACACAGCAGATCTTAAACAGAACCTGTCGCCTAGTTTAGAGCACCTAATCTATCACTTCCTAAACCTGTAGCTTCCCACTACATTACTAACCACCCCTTTCTGAGCTAATCTAATATATAATTCCCCTAACGCACTTCCGTAAGTTTCGGCGCTACTTCCGTCGTCGTGTCCGTGGGCGCACGGCGCCCACACGACCAGTGAAGCATTGCCCGCGCAGCGGGCATTGCGAGGTGTTGCAGGGGCGCAAGCAATGGCCGCGCAGCGGCCATTGCGAGTCTCCCGCCCCGGCGACGACTGACGAGAGCCGAGCGCCCTGGCCGAAAATAGAACCAAGGGCCCGGCCATGCACAGCTCTAAAGACCGCTATGTATCTCAATGGGAAGTGAGGCGCTATGCTCATTGGTTGGCGCCAGCACACAGCGACCAATGAGCATAGCGCCTCACTTACAGCGGTAAATTTGAAACTCAAAGTCCTCCATTATATCTCAATGGGAAGTGAGGCGCTATGCTCATTGGCCGGCGCCAGCACACATCGACCAATGAGCACAGCGCCTCACTTACAGCGGTAAATTTGAAACTCAAAGTCCTCCATGTATCTGAATGGGAAGTGAGGCGCTATGCTCATTGGTCGGCACCAGCACACAGCGACCAATGAGCATAGCACCTCACTTCCCATTCAGATACATGGAGGACTTTGAGTTTCAAATTTACCGCTGTAAGTGAGGCGCTATGCTCATTGGTCGCTGTGTGCTGGCGCCGATCAATGAGCATTGTGCCTCACTTCCCATTGAGATATAATGGAGGACTTTGAGTTTCAAATTTACCACTGTAAGTGAGGCGCTATGCTCATTGGTCGCTGTGTGCTGGCGCCGACCAATGAGTATAGCGCCTCACTTCCCATTGAGATATAATGGAGGACTTTGAGTTTCAAATTTACCGCTGTAAGTGAGGCGCTATGCTCAATGGTCGCTGTGTGCTAGCACCGACCAATGAGCATAGCGCCTCACTTCCCATTGAGATATAATGGAGAACTTTGAGTTTCAAATTTACCGCTGTAAGGGAGGCGCTATGCTCATTGGTCGCTGTGTGCTGGCGCCGACCAATGAGCATAGCGCCTCACTTCCCATTGAGATACATGGAGGACTTTGAGTTTCAAATTTACCGCTGTAAGTGAGGCGCTATGCTCATTGGTCGCTGTGTGCTGGCGCCGACCAATGAGCATAGCGCCTCACTTCCCATTGAGATACATGGACGACTTTGAGTTTCAAATATACTCAAAGTCAAACTCAAAGTCCTCCATGTATCTCAATGGCCAGTTAGGCGCTATGCTCATTGGTCGGCGCCAGCACACAGCGACCAATGAGCATAGCGCCTCACTTACAGCGGTAAATTTGAAACTCAAAGTCCTCCATTATATCTCAATGGGAAGTGAGGCACTATGCTCATTGGTCGGCGCCAGCACACAGCGACCAATGAGCATAGCGCCTTACTTCCCATTGAGATATAATGGAGGACTTTGAGTTTCAAATTTACCGCTGTAAGTGAGGCGCGAAGCTCATTGGTCGCTGTGTGCTGGCACCGACCAATGAGAATAGCGCCTCACTTGCCATTGAGATACATGGAGGACTTTGAGTTTCAAATTTACCGCTGTAAGTGAGGGGCTATGCTCATTGGTCGGCACCAGCACACAGCGACCAATGAGCTTCGCGCCTCACTTCCTATTGAGATACATGGAGGACTTTGAGTTTCAAATTTACCGCTGTAAGTGAGGCGCGAAGCTCATTGGTCGGCGCCAGCACACAGCGACCAATGAGCTTCGCGCCTCACTTCCTATTGAGATACATGGAGGACTTTGAGTTTCAAATTTACCGCTGTAAGTGAGGCGCGAAGCTCATTGGTCGGCGCCAGCACACAGCGACCAATGAGCTTCGTGCCTCACTTCCTATTCAGATACATGAAGGACTTTGAGTTTCAAATTTACCGCTGTAAGTGAGGCGCGAAGCTCATTGGTCGGCGCCAGCACACAGCGACCAATGAGCTTCGCGCCTCACTTCCTATGCAGATACATGGAGGACTTTCAGTTTCAAATTTACCGCTGTAAGTGAGGCGCGAAGCTCATTGGTCGCTGTGTGCTGGCACCGACCAATGAGAATAGCGCCTCACTTGCCATTGAGATACATGGAGGACTTTGAGTTTCAAATTTACCGCTGTAAGTGAGGCGCTATGCTCATTGGTCGGCGCCAGCACACAGCGACCAATGAGCTTCGCGCCTCACTTCCTATTGAGATACATGGAGGACTTTGAGTTTCAAATTTACCGCTGTAAGTGAGGCGCGAAGCTCATTGGTTGGCGCCAGCACACAGCGACCAATGAGCTTCGCGCCTCACTTCCTATTGAGATACATGGAGGACTTTGAGTTTCAAATTTACCGCTGTAAGTGAGGCGTGAAGCTCATTGGTCGCTGTGTGCTGGCACCGACCAATGAGAATAGCGCCTCACTTCCCATTGAGATATAATGGAGGACTTTGTGTTTCAAATTTACCGCTGTAAGTGAGGCGCTATGCTCATTGGTCGGCGCCAGCACACAGCGACCAATGAGCTTCGCGCCTCACTTCCTATTGAGACACATGGAGAACTTTGAGTTTTAAATTTACCGCTGTAAGTGAGGCGCGAAGCTCATTGGTCGGCGCCAGCACACAACGACCAATGAGCTTCGCGCCTCACTTCCTATTGAGATACTTGGAGGACTTTCAGTTTCAAATTTATCGCTGTAAGTGAGGCGCGAAGCTCATTGGTCGGCGCCAGCACACAGCGACCAATGAGCTTCGTGCCTCACTTCCTATTCAGATGCATGAAGGACTTTGAGTTTCAAATTTACCGCTGTAAGTGAGGCGCGAAGCTCATTGGTCGGCGCCAGCACACAGCGACCAATGAGCTTCGCGCCTCACTTCCTATGCAGATACATGGAGGACTTTGAGTTTCAAATTTACCGCTGTAAGTGAGGCGCGAAGCTCATTGGTCGCTGTGTGCTGGCATCGACCAATGAGAATAGCGCCTCACTTCCCATTGAGATACATGGAGGACTTTGAGTTTCAAATTTACCGCTGTAAGTGAGGGGCTATGCTCATTGGTCGGCACCAGCACACAGCGACCAATGAGCTTCGCGCCTCACTTCCTATTGAGATACATGGAGGACTTTGAGTTTCAAATTTACCGCTGTAAGTGAGGCGCGAAGCTCATTGGTCGGCGCCAGCACACAGCGACCAATGAGCTTCGCGCCTCACTTCCTATTGAGATACATGGAGGACTTTGAGTTTCAAATTTACCGCTGTAAGTGAGGCGCGAAGCTCATTGGTCGGCGCCAGCACACAGCGACCAATGAGCTTCGCGCCTCACTTCCTATTCAGATACGTGGAGGACTTTGAGTTTCACATTTACCGCTGTAAGTGAGGCGCTATTCTCATTGGTCGGAACCAGCACTCAGTGACCACTGAGCTTTGCGCCGCACTTCCTATTCAGATACATGGAGGACTTTCAGTTTCAAATTTACCGCTGTAAGTGAGGCGCTATTCTCATTGGTCGGCGCCAGCACACACCGACCAATGAGCTTCGGGCTTTACTTACAGCGCTGAATTTGAAACTCTAAGTCCTCCATGTATCTCAATGGGAAGTGAGGCGCTTCTCTCATTGTACTTACATTCCGTTTTATCTGTAATTTCTATAACAGTGTGTAGTTGTACTGCCACTGTGAAGTTAACCCCTTATATACCATTTCTGCCTTAACTCCATACTTTGTAGTCTCTATTACTACTGCCAGTAGGAACATTAACCCCTTATATTCCATTATTGTTGTTATTTCTATTACACAGTGTATAGTTGTAATGACACTGCGAAATTGACCCATTATATACCAGTTCAGCATTAACTGCATATTTGGTAGTGTTTATAACTACTGCCACTGCTACATTAACCCCTTGAACACCATTTTGGATATAATTTACAGGGCACTCCTTCAATAACATTTTTGATTTCATTATAACTTCCTACTCTGTTATAGTCTTGTTAGTCGGACATTAACTCTTTCTACACCTCCACTATATTGCTACCCTCACAATTTTGCCTACATCGCCTACTTAGTCATATATCTGGTGTTTAAGTCTATTAATTAAAACTCTTAAAAAAATTATATACAGATTCTAGACTCCCGATTCTTTAGAATCGGGCTCACAGCTAGTAGTGACTTATAAATGTGGAGAAAAGTGATTTATAAACTTACACGTCCACAGACATGTGGACATTTCAAGATAGCTGGCCAAGAGTTGGCAGTCTCTCCGGGTTCACTTCTCACCTCACTTCTTCAATCATTCCCTCGTGGGTGTGATCATTGATCAGGAGTTGATCTGATTTTAAATTCCTGTCTCATTTTTCCAGGTATGAGGTGCTGCTGGGCAACAGTGGGAATTTGAAATCAGGGCGTGCTCCTGATTGAATGATCACACCCACCGGGGCATGACTGCAGCAGCGAGCTGGGGGGAGAGTGAACCTGGAGGGACTGCCCACCTGTCGGCCAGTCATCTAGGAAAACCCACACATCTGTGGACATGTAAGTTCATAAATCGCTTTTCTCCACATTTTTAATTCACTATTAAATCAGACAGAGATGGTTAATAATGGAGTAGGAAGCTGCAGGGAGAGGGAATAATACAGTTGTGGCCAAAAGTATTGACACCCCTGCAATTCTGTCAGAAAATACTCAGTTTCTTCCTGAAAATGATTGCAATCACAAATTCTTTGGTATTATTATCTTCATTTAATTTGTCTTCAATGAAAAAACATAAAAGAGAATGAAGCAAAAAGCAAAACATTGATCATTTCACACAAAACTCCAAAAATGGGCCAGACAAAAGTATTGGCACCCTCAGCTTAATACTTGGTTGCACAACCTTTAGCCAAAATAACTGCGATCAACTGCTTCCGGTTACCATCAATGAGTTTCTTACAATGCTCTGCTGCTGGAATTTTAGACCATTCTTCTTTGGCAAACTGCTCCAGGTCCCTGATATTTGAATGGTGCCTTCTCCAAACTGCCATTTTTAGATCTCTCCACAGGTGTTCTATGGGATTCAGGTCTGGACTCATTGCTGGCCACCTTAGAAGTCTCCAGTGCTTTCTCTCAAACCATTTTCTAGTTCTTGTTGAAGTGTGTTTTAGGTCATTGTCCTGCTGGAAGACCCATGACCTCTGAGGGAGACCCAGCTTTCTCACACTGGGCCCAACATTATGCTGCAAAATTAGTTGGTAGTCTTCAGACTTCATAATGCCATGCACACGGTCAAGCAGTCCAGTGCCAGAAGCAGCAATGCAACCCCAAAACATCAGGGAACCTCCGCGATGTTTGACTGTAGGGACCGTGTTCTTTTCTTTGAATGCCTCTTTTTTTCTCCTGTAAACTCTATGTTGATGCCTTTGCCCAAAAAGCTCTACTTTTGTCTCATCTGACCAGAGAACATTCTTCCAAAACATTTTAGGCTTTCTCAGATAAGTTTTGGCAAACTCCTGCCTGGCTTTTTTATGTCTCAGGGTAAGAAGTGGGGTCTTCCTGGGTATTCTACTATACAGTCCCTTTTCCTTCAGACGCCGACAGATAGTACGGGTTGACACTGTTGTACCCACGGACTGCAGGGCAGCTTGAACTTGTTTGGATGTTAGTTGAGGTTCTTTATCCACCATCCGCACAATCTTGCATTGAAATCTCTCGTCAATTTTTCTTCTCTGTCCACATCTAGGGAGGTTAGCCACAGTGCCATGGGCTTTAAACTTTTTGATGACACTGCACATGGTAGACACAGAAACATTCAGGTCTTTGGAGATGGACTTGTAACTTTGAGATTGCTCATGCTTCCTCACAATTTGGTTTCTCCAAGTCCTCAGACAGTTCTTTGGTCTTCTTTCTTTTCTCCATGCTCAATGTGGTACACACAAGGACACAGGACAGAGGTTGAGTCAACTTTAATCCATGTCAACTGGCTGCAAGTGTGATTTAGTTATTGCCAGTACCTGTTAGGTGCCACAGGTAAGTTACAGGTGCTGTTAATTACACAAATTAGAGAAGCATCACATAATTTTTCTAACAGTGCAAATACTTTTGTCCACCCCCTTTTTTATGTTTGGTGTGGAATTATATCCAATTTGGCTTTAGGACAATTATTTTTGTGTTTTTTCATTGAAGGCAAATTACGGTAAGTGAGGATAATAATACCAAAGAATTTGTGATTGCAATCATTTTCAGGAAGATACTGAGTATTATCTGACAGAATTGCATGGGTGTCAATATTTTTGGCCACAACTGTATATAGTTGGTATATACCCATATGTTATATCAAGTCCAATGGAATTTATGTGGCCACCACTTTGTATCTTTTCCTTGTAATTTTATACTGTCTGTACACTTTTTAACTACTATGTCCACATTAATAAAAAAATGAATTGTTTGCATGATACTCCTGTTCTTCGGTTTTTGATCCATTTGGCCTCTGTTCAATGCTGTCCTTCTTTTCAAAGGCTCACAACATTGTGGTTGACCGCACTTTTGTGCACGCCTAAAAAAAAACACATAAAAAGATTGGAGTTCACAGTGAATTTTGCTTTGGGAATTTTGACTGAATCATGTATTTCAGAGATTTACATGTAATCACTGGTTTAAGTGCTCTGCATAGAGTGCAGGATAAACATGAACTGCGCCCATACTGAAATCTTTGGGAAGCAGAATATACAAATCAACAACAGTTGAAGAATTGGCTTTACTACCATTTTTACATCAATGCAGTATAAGTGATTAGGCAGCTTTATTCGCTAGATTGGAATAAAAAAAAAGGGGTGGTTTCAAGATGTCGTAATGTAATGTGGGGCTCCGCTGTAGTTTTGGTCAACAGTACAGGTACAGGTGGCAGATTTGGGATGTCACCCACCCCCATTTGCATAGTTTCACCTGGCTGGTAATAAAAACACAGCAGAGCCCTTTATTTTAAATTATTTTGTAAAATAATTAAATAAAAAAATTACTTGGGGCTTCATGTATTTTTGGTCGCCAGCCAGGTACAGCAGGCAGGTACGGGCTGCCACCATCCCCCAGCAGCCTAGTTTTACCTGGCTGGTAATAAAAATACAGCGGAGCCCTTTTTTTCAATTATTTCAAGAATTTTTATTTATTAAATTACCAAGGTATTCGCTGTATTTTTAGTCCAGTCGGGTACAACTATGCAACTGGGGCTGGAATTCTCAGCGTGCAGAGGCCCAAGCTTTCTGAGCCCCTACACTGCAAATTGTACTCATAGAATGGCGCTGTACCCAACTCTTCCATCTGCCATGTAGCAGTGGCAAACTTGGTAATACGGGGTTAATGCCAGCATGTATTGCTAGCTGGCATTAAGACTGAGGTTCATACTGTCAGGCCAATATTACACTCAGCCACTATATACCTCAAGTTAATAATAAATAATACACACACACACAGAAAAATCATTTATTTAGAAAAAGAGAACAAGCACAGTCCTCTTCTGCCCTCTTTATTACCCACTAGTAACCCTCTATGATCCTCTGATGACCTGATCACATACATTCCACTGCAGTGCATCAGCACTTTAGTGTATTGTATGTGTGTCAGAGCTGCGTGGCAGCCATAGATGCCATATCCACTCTCCCGTTGCTCTATTTATTTACCCATTATTTAAAACATGTAAATAAGTTTTATTTTTAATAATCACAATCACTACTACTTTAAAACAATCACTCCAACCCTAAAGCCAAAAAAATAAAACAAATTGGCTTTAAAAATGTGAAAATTTTGACAAACGTAAGGTTTTGCAAGTATGTGAAGGATCTGATATGCATGCATGTGACAAAGACACTGGCTGGGCAGTTTACCCTTCTAAAAGGCACATAACTAGAGGTGAGCAAACCTTTTAATGTTAGGGATCAGATAGTGCAGTCACTTTTTGGCACATTGTTCGTAAACTTGAACTTGACTCGAACCTCAATGGAAGTCACTGATTGGCAGTTCAGTTCTCCACCCACATAAAGCCAGCTATAAGTAAAACACTTTCGGGAGTAGGAGGGTGGGCTATTTTTCCAAATTGATTTTGAACATACTCTGTGCTGTTAAGCCCAGTGTGAGCCAATCAAACACTTCATGCAGCTCACACTGAGCTAAAAACAAACTGTACCCGACCATAATGATAGTGCTTTGCAAATATAAATTACCTGAGTTACAAACAGGTTTGTTCAAAACCGTGAAGTTCAGCTAACCGAAACTTGAAAGGTTCACTCATCTCTATACATAACAGTGCTCCCACATCAAACTGGACTAATTCTTGCCACTGGTCCAATCTATTGAATTAAAAATCCATGGCATTAAGGCTTAGGGTACCAAGCACAGTACAGATATGAGTGAATGTGGCTTTTCAGCTGAAGTGCGTCAGCTTAGTGCAATTGTAGAAAATACTTTATTATGTCAAATAAAATGTAGCTAAAGCTGTTGTCTTAGCTACTTGTTCAAGCACTGGTAAACATGCCCCCTGAAGCAGCCACACGTCAAACACGTGTTGGGACTGTGATACGTGCTGTTAAGAAGGAGGATCCCATCACAATGGGTAGGTGAAGCTTAGTAACTGATATTGCACATTAGGGTTGTGGATGGGAATGGCACTGGTATAGTGATTTTCACTACCTTATATCAATATCCCACCCTCCCCATTGGGACTCGACAGTAATTGCTAGGCTCGCCATTCCATGGGCATTTCCTCCCTCCATTGCCGTGTCTTTCTCCTCTCCTATACCAGCACCATCCGATGTCACACTAGTTATCTTATACCACTACACTGAATTATGCGTTATGTGTCCTAGTGGTCAATAAAGACTTACTTTGTTGCATTTATACACTTGTGTGGACTTAAGTGGTTGTTACCAAATATAGGCATAGATAAGTGCTGGTTCTGCGGGGACTCTCTTGGTTAGCCAAGTAGATTGCACAGCATATCCTGACATAAGATGCAAAATTGTACTCCCTTTCTGGTGCCAGAAAGAAACTTGTTTTCATGAGAAAGGTTTAAAAGCAGATGCTAAACTGTACTGATAAAACACTGAGTGAACAATTAAACAATGTTGAACAGCTCAACCGCCTCACACAATTGTGGTAAGGAAGAATCGTACTTTACAGGTAGGTACATACCCATAAAGGAAGATGTGGCACGTACACTTGTTAAATAACAGTAAGAAGCTAATTTGCTAAGTAGGTAAACACCCAGAAATGAACATGTGGTAACATCACATAGTATTGTCATGGAGTGTACTGTTTATAAAATGGACTAGTAAAAAGGGTATCTAAAAATGTAAATGTTTACTTTAAAATAGAAGATAGAAAACTGAAAAACAAGGTAGGTAAGCATTAAAATAGCCACTATCTGCATCTGTTAATGCTATAATGCTCATTTAGTTTCATATGTTCCTATGAGACTGCTGAGTTTAGGCCAAGAGACTCCTTTTATAGAGAATGAGCCTCCAAATAGTCTCTGTATACACAGTATGAGCCTCCTTTTAAACAGTATGGGCCCTCACTTAGCCTTCTATAAACATTATGAGCCCCCATATAGCCCCTATGTATAGTATGAGCTCCTATACCACCACACATCTCCCATAGATAGAAAAAAAACATACTTCCCTACTGTTCCCCAAAGCTACCCTCTATTCCATTCTCCAGTGATACTGATATAGCAAACATGATGACATGTGTGATGACATAGCTTTTCTTAATTCTTGTCATGGATTAATGTACTTAATTTGGCCAGACATATTGGTCTTTTGTTGGTTGTCTCATGTTTGCTAAGACATTGTTTATTTCTAGACTATGCAAAGCCTTTATTGATCTGAGTTTGTGTATTTCCAATTTAATGTATATCACCTCATCCCTTCTGTCTACATCACCCAGAGGAGAATAATGCAGATATCAGCTTGAAATGCACAGCCTAATTCCATAAATCCTGTTGGAACACAATATACCCTGAGGTGTAGGCTTGGGATATAAAAAGAACTTTCCTCAGTCACCAGGAGTTTATATGCTTTGTGGCCTCAGTCTAGAGACTTTGGCCCCAATTAGAGGATCCTATTGAGCCTATATATGCTACATAGCTTCAATTTAAGGCTTCCAGTTTTGATTGGAAGACCACAACCTCAGCCTAGGAATTTCGGTTCTGGCTGCCTGATAACATTGTGTTTAATACTCTGCAATTGTCTCAAGCTAGGAGCTTCGGGTCTAATTGAAGGAGTACGAAAACTGGATTATATTGTGCAGGAGTTCAGCCTAGAATTTGGCTGGAATATCAGAGACTAGTTAAAAAAGAAACCCAGGTTTGGACAATTCGGTTACCTGGCTACAGATTTTGGTTTGCTTGGTCAGCTTCCTAAGCTTGCCGCTATTCCTTTCTTGGTGGATGCCCGCCGAAAGTAAGGGGCTATTGGATTAGAGTAGTTGGCCCTAGAAGTCCCAAAAGCATGAATATTGTAATCCCTGGTGAGCCAGTAGGAGGCTGAGACTCTGTTGCCTGTTACATTGTGTGTTTTGCTTTGTTATGTGTTATATTCCTTTCACTGTTGGGATCCAATAAAATTCTTACCATTGTGGGATTCCCCCACAAGGAGTAGTGTTCTGCCCGCGATTAAGGAGTTTGAGGGTTTAGTTGGGATGAGCCCTGCTCCATGCGGTCTTTTTAAAGATGGCCAGGCCAGTGGATGAGTGCACCCACTGACCCTCATGTCTCCACATCATGGTGTAAAATGGAATTTTTCCATCCCCCACCAATGTATTTGTATCCTCAAGAAGCAGATAGCAGCAATATTGGGATGCAACCTGTGGATGTCATGATGTGGACCTCAGGCCACTGGTTTCTTTTCTTTTCAAAATTATTTTTATTAAATTGTAAAGAATCAAAAAAATGTATAAAAGTACTTCATAAACTGTAGTACAAATAGACATGACAATAACAGATTATGTGGCAAGAAGGACAATATGCACCATAGTTCTGTCTGTCCAGGTGTGTTGGACTTGTTAGATTTGTAGATCTAGGAGGAAGCGAGTATTTTCTGTAAGGTGTCTTAGTTGGAACTATGGAGAAGTCCTCTCATAGGGCGTGATGCATCCGGTTAGTATGTCCATTTGCAGAGGTTTGTACTGACAGAATTCAGTCGGTTATTATTCAACATAAAGAAAAGGATTTATGGTATTAAACATCCACTTGAAGAGAAGGTAAGTGATAGAGATAGAGAGAAGAAGGTGGAAGGGGGAGAGAGAGAAGAAAACAAAGAAAAAGAGAAGGGGGGTGAGAAGATGGGGTAGGGAAGGAGTGGTGGATGGGGGGATGGTAATTGTAGAATTCCAAGGGGGGGAGAGTTAAGTAGCACTTATGGATGTATGGTCTGTAAACTTGAAATATAGTCAAGCCAAGGATGCCAGATTTCTATAAAGGTGGACCGAGTATGGTTTACTGAAGCTACTATTTTAGCTACGCCGCTATATAATAGATGAATTTTGTCCCATAGTTGTGTTTGTATGGGTAAGACGGGAGAATTCTAGGGAGTCGATATTAACAATTTTGCTGCACTTAGGATGTGTTGAGCTAATATAGAGTCCTTCCCATATCCCGGCCAAGTCGGGAAGTGTAGTAAGGCCATTTCTGGGCTCAATGTTAGGTCTCTTTGCAATACTTCCTGAATGAGTATTTCAACCCATTTCCAGAATGAAGGCAGGACAGGACAAAGCCACCACATATGAAAATAACGGCCAGTGGAGGCTCCGCATCTCCAGCAATTTGACGGGCGGTTAGTATTCCAGGTACAACTGTGGCTAGGTGTAATGTACCATCTTGTTATGACCTTGAACGAGTTTTCTTGAGCTTTCACGCATTGGGTTGGACCATGGGAGTTATTATAAATGTGTTGAATTTGTGTTGAGGTAAATTTGTAGCTCAAGCCTTTTTCCCAGTTTGAAACATACACTCTTTTGGGGCAGGTTTCTGTTCTTAATAAAGTCTGGTGGAAAATATTTTCTTCGGTCTTGTGATTGTCGAGCAGAGAGTCTCAAATACGGTTAAGTTTCTGGAAAGGTCAGCTGTTTTAAGGAGCGAGTTGAGAATATTTTTTTATAGAGTTATGATGTAAGAAATTTAAAGTTATGAGATCAGGGAATTCATGGAGATCCTTCAGAGAGAGGAGGGTTCTGTCGCAGAGGAGTTGGTCTAAAGAATATTTGGTGAATGTTTTGTCTGTATGTAGACTACTTCCGGGTCTAATTTCTAAGTGTGCTAGGAGATCTAAAAGTTTAATTTGTGGAGAGAGTAGTGGTGCCAATGCGTGCTTTGTTTCTCGCCATATTATTAAAGTAGCTTTAGTGTATGGGTTTTGGAGGGAGAGCTTGTGACTCAAGTGAGAGTGTACCAATAATATAGATCTAAGACTTTGCAGTGCATTGCTTAACTTCAGAACGTCTAATTATGTCCACTATTCTAGAGAGTAGTGCTACTTTATTATACTTCCTAATATCTGGAGGCCCCATTCCTCCCAAAGTCTTAGAGAGGGTCAAAGTACGATACAAAATGCGTGGTTTTTTATATTTCCACACATATGTGAAAAATAAAAAGTTCACTTTGGCAAGGAAGGACTAAGGCACTGATATGGGCAACATCTGAAATAGGTAGTTGAACCTAGGCAGGATTAAACTTTTCAATATGTTCTTCCTTCCCATCCACGCAGGCCACTGGTTTCAACCCTTTGGCTGTCTTGATTCATTGGCTGGAATGGAGCAGCCAGAGGGCCAGATGTTGCCCATGAGCCATACTTTACCCACAGCTGACCTACTGGATTAATGACAATTTTTATCCCACAGGTGTTCTCCAGAAATTAGCACAGAATGGATATTGAATAGCAAAAAAATTGCAAATATGCTGTTTTAGTGACCAATATATTAAACTAGTTTGTGCTTTTGAAAACATGCACCCATGAAATGATTAACATGTCCTCCTTGATACAGCAAAATATCTGCTATTGGTGTTTTTTGCTTTCATAGCATGGCATACTCTGCATTGGTTTTTAAGCATCATATCACTTCTCCAGAAGCTTTGAGATACTAGTAAAATGGAAACCCTTGACCGCAATTGTATAATAATAAATATTATTTTTTGCTGAAGTTTTATTTGGAGATGACTATGAGAAAAATCAGGGTGCTATACAAAATATTTGGTTAAAGTATGTCTTACATTTTGTGTTCTTTACTGACCTCATATTCAGCACAATACAATATAAAATAATTTCATTATCTTAAAAATTATTTTTGGATGAGGAATTGTATAAATAAAAATTCAATATTGTTTCTTAGGCCTTAATTTTACAGTTTTTACTGTGTGGTATAAATGCCAGAAACAGTTCAATTATGTCATTACCAAATCAATATAATTTTTTATTCTTTATTTTATTAGAATTCTGGCTGTTCAATAGTTCTGGGTTTTCTTTGCTGGATTTTTTTGTTTCATAGTCTGCCAAATATTTTCTCCAGTGAAATATCTGGACTGCAGGTGGTGTCAGTTCATTACCCAAACTCTTTTTCTTCGGACCCATACTGTTGTGATGGATGCAGTGTGTGGTTTAGCATAGTACTGTAGAATTACATAAGGCTTTCAATGAAATAGACTAGATGGGAGCATAAATTCTTCTAACATTTTCATATAAAACATTTATATAATGCATCATCACTGTATAATGTATCACAAAATACAATCCAAGTTCCAAAAAAGTTATACAACAGTGTAATATACACAGTAAACATGATCAAAATTATTTGAAAATCATTTATGGCCATAATTTATTGATAAAAGAATAAAGAAGATATTAAGAGGTTGGAAGTTACTTTTTTTTATTTCATTGGAGAGAAAAAATAATTTATATATATATTGCAGCATCAAATCTCAAAATAGATGGGTCAGGGATTGCAAAACATTGGAAAAGTAAGTAATACTATTGGGGGCTTAATTTTTGACTAATCACATTACTGTGTGTAAAAAGAACTAAACATCGTTGAATGATTTAAGAAAAATGTGTGGCACCCCAGTGGGTCCAGTCGCCACAGAGGTACTGCACCCTTGTTAGGGAGTAGTATCCCACTCACGGGTAAGGAGGGGGGGCATAGACCGGTGCTGAGACACCCAGATCATACTAGGAACTATTGCAGTGGGGTTGGGTGGTGAAGGAAAGTTAGAGGGAACACTTGGGAAAAGTGAGGTCAGGAAGAACACACATAGATGATGTGGGACACGTGACAAAGGGTATAAATAGAGTGGGAAGATTTAGAACGCAGGAGAGACAGTTGAAGAGTTGAGGAGAGAGTTGACCAGCTGAGGAGAGGTGGTGTGAACAACTGAGGAGACACCATTAAACAACAAGGGTCGAGTTGGAGGGAAGCTTGAGCAAGAGAGCCTGTCACAAAAAGAAAGAACTTAAGTGTCCAGAGGACTGTAGCAAGTTGGAGCTCATCCTAAGGCCAGACTGAGGAGCAGAACAACACCTAAGTGGCGTCAGGAGAAAGAAGGGGTCCCAGAGACAGGGAGAAATGAGCAAACCACCCGTGGGGCTCAAATTGATTGTCAAGCGCAATGCAGTGGAGGTACTAGGCCAAAGAACAGGGGCACCAGGTACTCCAAGACTAGTGGAGAGTTCAGACCAGGCTCAACTAGAAACCCAGGTGCCATGTAGCACTTCCTAGGTGACACACATCTGCTGAAAAGGTGTCAACCATAGGGCTAAGGGGAGACACTACAGGTTAACCCCTAAAAAAAGCCCACAGTCACTGGCTTAGAGCTCTGTGTGTTGAGGCGCAAGGCAGGAGGTCGAAGCAAGCACAGTGTAAAGAGACTGAGAAAGGACAGAGAAGTGGTGCTGGTTATGTGTAGTCCCCCTACCCGGGAGTAGCTGGATCCCTGCCTCTGAGAACCCAGTGCTCAGTGGACTGTGACACAAACACTATGATTAAAATATCTGAAGACTGCAACCCACTGTGTCTGTGAACTTTCGTACACCTCAAAAGCACCAGAAACACAACTACCCACTCACTCAGGTACCTCAAGCTGCCTTGGGGTCAGCCCCACCCATAGAGGGCTTAAAAACATTGCTGCCTCTCAACCATTGGCCCCTAGGTGAACTGTCGTGCAGCAGCGGCCACCTATAGCCGCAACCTGTGGGTGGCGTCATGTAAAATTATTTATCAACCAGGAGATACCAACGTACATGGAAATTGACTGTGTAAAAATCTATGACCTTTCTGGTTAAAGTCTTGTACATTATATAGTGCTAGGCTCCCGAGTTGTATATACTTGTACATGTTTGTCTAATTGTTGGTCCTTTATTTTAACTTTTTTGATACAAATAAAAAGATAATTTTAACTTTAATAAGTTGGTATCTCCTGGTTGATAAATATCATAATTTGTTACCTCCTAAAACATTCTACTATATGGTATAATACTAAAGTCATGTAAAATTAACAGATATCACCAGGTCCAGTTATCCCTTCCAGAATGAACCCTCCATGCTAGATGCCCTTTTCTAAGAGAGTGAGCCACCCACACCAAACTTTTAATGACACCGCCAGGGTAACGGAGCCAGGTCTCGGTCCCTGTGATCACCGTGATGAAGCCTCAACAAAGCTGCAGTTCAGTGTATCCTAAGGCCCTGGAGAGGCATGTCAAATGTTCTTCAATGTCCAATTTCAAATACTTTAAAACTTTAAATATGCCTTTATATTCTTCCAGTGTCGCACTCCAGGACAGGGGGTACTCAGAACCGGGTCCTCTTGTCAATCTGCAGAGGGGAAGTCACGGCGACATGACCTGGCTCCGTATGCCTAGGTGCGGCAAAAAAAAGGGGCTAAAAGAAAAAGGGAATAGAGTTTATTGGAATTGTGGTTTGTGACGCCACCTGTGGTTTGCGGCCAGTGTTGGCCACCACTGCCGTTCAGACCTCTGGGGATGATGGTAATGGTGACAGCCAGGATGGTGAGCCCTCCACGGGTGGGGCTTGGTTCCCCAGGGCAGATGTTGGGATAGTTAGTAATGGAGCACTGCAATTTGCAATTGCTCTCTTCCCGCAGTTTCTCCTATGACAGACAACAAGTGTGCAGCTCCGCAGGAGAGGTGCTGCAGTCTCAGCACCAATAAGTCTCAAACACAGTTCTTGAGTTCACCGGGAACTTTACTCCACTGCCAACACAACAACACAGTCTCTGCCATAGTACTTTACAGTTCTTTACCACACTTGAAGTGGACTGGGTTCACACAACAGTCACAGGCTCAGGTTCTCACTGCAGTCAGGATGGTTCTTCTGCGTCACTTCATCTCAGTGTACCTTTTGGGCCCTCTGTTTCTCCTATCCTTCGCGTACGTTTTCGGTCTGGCCGTCACGGGCTCTGCAGTGATCTATCCCACACTCTGGGTCACTAGCCTTAGTAAGATGGCTTTGCTACAATGCACTGGTTTTTGGGTCTCGGGACATAGAGTTCCCGAACCGCACTGAGTGTCTCGTGGTTAGGGGCTTGAAGCGTTCCCGTCCACATCTACAGAGGTTAGTAACAGGCAGTAGGAAGTTTTGGAGTACTGCTGCTTTGAGTTGGGCAAACCACCTTTTTAGAATGTGAACAGAAGCACCAGCAGATTAAATGGCCTGGCGTCAGCTTAATAGCAGGCATTAGGAAGTTTTGGCGTACTGCTGCTTTGCATTGGGCAAACTGCCTTTTTTGAATGTGGACTAAAGCACCAGCGGATTAAATGGCCCGCTGTTTGGTCTGTGGCCGGCAGTAGTAAGTTTTGGAGTACTGCTGCTTTACATTTACTCTGCTGGACACTGACCCTGCTCGAGCCGCTCACCCTGCCTGTAGTCTAACTCTGTACTGTGTCTCTTCAGCTCTCAAAAGAGCTATTGTTTTGGTGGTATTATGCAGCTGCTGAATGGATCCTTTCAACTGTTTCTGCTCCAATATCTCTTCCTTGCTTATCTACACTTTCACTGAGGTACACTAGAGGTAGCCCTGACAAGGGATTTTGTGTTTTGAAGAGGCCTAAAACTCTCCCTAGCAGCTGAAGCAATCTGTCCCTATGCTTCTCCAATGCTGGCTCCAGATGCAATATGGGCAAAATGGCAGCGGCAGGGCTTAAATAGACCCTACGTGTTACCTACGACGCTGGACAGCCAGCCAGTCACAGTAGTGCCACAACCAAGATGTCTGCGTTATTACTGTGATTGGTTAAGAAGCCCAGCATGATTATTGGCTGCAAAGGAGGCATCAGAACTGCAGGGTGGGACATCCGAATATAGCGATATATAGTATAGAAAAACTCACAGAATAACAAATAATGTGAATACTGTACTGTTTGTGCAAATAACGCATACTGACGAATACACTTGCTCATCACTATGTCTGATAGTACATAAAGTTATTGGCAAACACAGAGTTAATTTGCTAACTAACACTTTTATTATTATAGAATACATATATTGCAAGGTGCATAAAAATCCAACAGAATAAAAACAAAACAAGGGCTGAATGGCAGTGAATTAACCCCTTAAGGATTGTTCTATTTAGTAGTGTTAATGATTGAGCCTCATTTTGGAATTCTGACCAATGTCAGTTTATGAATTCTAGAAGATTTCAACGGATCCCAGCGAATCCATAATTGTTTTTTTTTATGACATATTGGACTTCATGATATTGGTAAACTTTGGATGATATATTTTGCATTTCTGTGTAAAAAAAATGCAAGTTTGGCAAAAAATGTAGAAATTTTGCAATTTTCAAACTTTGAATTTTTATACTGTTAAACAAGAGTTATATCACACAAAATAGTTAATAAATAACACTTCCCACAAGTCCAATTTAAATTGGCACAATTATTGAAACATTTTTTGTTAAGAAGATATAAGGGTTCATAAATCATCAGCCATTTCTAATTTTTCCAACAAAATTTACAAAGCCATATTTTTTAGGGACCAAGTCACATTTGAAGTGATTTTGAGGGGCCCACATGACAAAAAATACCCAAAAGTAACACCATTCTTAAAACTGCACTCCTCAATCTACTGAAAATTTAATTCAAGAAGTTTATATAACTTTCAGGTGCTTCAGATGAGCTAAAGCAATGTGGAAAGAGGAACATGAAAATGTAAATTTTTGCCATAAAAATGTTACGGTACTTTAGTCTCAAATAAAGCCTTTTTTTAAAAGACTAACAGGGAAAAATTTATTCTAAAATTTGTTGTGCAATTTATCCTGAGTATGCCTATACCTTATATATGGCAGAAAACTAATGTTTGTGTACACAGCAGGGCTCAGAAGTACACTTAATGTAGTGGAAAATAAGTGTTTAGGTTTACAGCAGGGCCCGAAAGGGAAGGAAATGTATCTAGTGGAGTGGTGAACTTCTTGAACCCAATGATGCTTCACAGAACTTTAGAAAATTGGGCTATGAAAATTGTCTCCAACAGCCAATCACAGATACTAACTCACAGTGACAGTGTCTGTGATTGGCTGTTTAGCTACTCACCCATTGTGTCGGCATCTGTCATTGGTAGCCATAGGCAGTGAAACGTCCATCAAAGTAGTGTAAAAATAATAACAAAAAAAACATAGGGCTTCACTGTATTTTTGATTCTCGGCGCAGAAAAAGTGGACAACTTTGGGCTCCCACCTTCCTGGCTTTACCTTGGCTGGCAATCAAATATGCAAGGGAGCCCATTATTTTTTTTCATATATTTAAATAAATAAAAAAAAAATGTGTGGGCTTCGCCCAATTTTTGATTGCCAGCCGAGGTAAAAACCAGGCAAAAATGAAGCCCTATGTTACTTTTTTTATTATTTATTTATTTTTACACTACTTTGACAGAAGGTAAAAACTAGACAGCAGGGGCTGGAATTCTCAGC